>PVKV010017374.1:19915-47979 GCA_004027835.1 Alouatta palliata
AAGCAATTCTCCTGCCTCAGCCTCCCGAGTAGCTGGGACTACAGGCACGTGCCACCATGCCCAGCTGATTTTTGTATTTTTAGTAGAGACGGGGTTTCACCATGTTGACCAGGATGGTCTCGATCTCTTGACCTCGTGATCCACCCGCCTCGGCCTCCCAAAGTGCTGGGATTACAGGCGTGAGCCACCGCACCCGGCCAGAGCCCACTTTTTAAAACCAGATAGATCTGATTCTATCACTGTAGCCACCAAAATCCATGTCGCATCTCCTGGAAGCCCCAGGAGAAGGGATTTCTGTGCAGGCTCGTCCTACCTATGAGGGAAATGGTTCCCATCCTTGGGCAGACTTTCAGAAAACCTCTCAAACCTGGGTACAGCATCAGTCCTTTGCTTTGTGACTCTAAGTGGGGTGCCGTGAATCTGAGTCCCTGCAGGAACAAAGCTGGACACTTGCTTATCCTGCCACTGTACGTGTTGGGGATTTTCCCAGCATGAGTGTCCTCTACTCCCTGCAGAGAAACCTGTGGTTCTAAGGCCCAAAGCACTCAGACAGCTTCTGTGGGTTTAATATCGGGGTTGCCTCACCTCACACCGCACAGTCTGAGCCTCACCCATGCTCTGTTCTAGTTCCTGTTCCTCTCGGAGGTCTTGCAGTGGAGAGCGCAGACCACCCCAGACCACGTCCTCTACACGCTGCTCAACTGTCGGGTGAGGCCCAGAGCTCGCGTTCTCTGGCTGCTCGCCTCGAAGGGGCCAGCCTGGTTCGTGGGAGCGCTCCTGCTTCTTTATTTCTGACTCAATCCTTTCACATCAGTCTTATGTTAATTCTTTTTATTTTTTTGCTATTTTGACTAATGAGACTTTTTTACCTAGGGGTTGCTTTTAAACATAACAATTTGTGCGGTTATTTACACCTGTTTGTGAATACAGATATTTTAGCACCCTATTTACAATGTTTCTTAATGATATCTACAAGAGAGATTGCAAGTCTGAGATATTTGCATTTTTATTTTGATTACTAAACTACTTTTTTTTTTTTTCATTTTGAGGCAGTCTCTCTCTTGCCCAGGCTGGAGTGCAGTGGCACTCTCTGCTCACTGCAGCCTCCACTTCCTGGTTTAAGTGATTCTCATGCCTTAGCCTTTGAGTAGCTGGTACTACAGGTGCCCACCACCACGTCTGGCTAATTTTCATATTCTTAGTAGAGACGGGGTTTTACCACGTTGGCCAGGCTGGTGTTGAACTCCTGGCTTTGAGTGATCACCTGCCTTGGCCTCCCAAAGTGCTGGGATTACACGCATGAGCCACCACACCAGGCCCTAAACTACTTTTTTATACATCAGAAGTTTTGTTTATTGCAGACTCAAGAATGAAAATCATTTCCACTTTGTAATTAAAGTTTCTGTTTACATTTGACATGAGAAAACCAAGCCTATCAAATACTGTTCTATTGTACTTAAGAGTAAGGCCTTAAATAAGCTAATACTGTTATCAACAAAAATGCAAAAATCTTAATATGCTTGTAACTTTTTTTTGCCATGGAAATGAAGCTTGAAAAATAGATGAGAAATGTAAGTCTTCTTGATGAGTATAGGCTCTTGCAGCTCTTCAAAAAGTCATGGCTGTTGAGAATTACTAAACATCAAAATCTTAGTGCATTAGGCCCCCCTGCCATTTGAAGCAGCGGATAGAAGACAAAAGAAAGTGCCAGCAACATCGTGAAATTATTCCCCAACTCTCTGGTTTGAGTTTGTCATACCATTCTTTGCATGTGATTTAATTCACAGGAATAACCTCTCCTTCTCCTCCTCTGCACTTCTTGTCTTGATATTGCCACGTGTGCTGAATTGATCCCAGTAGTTGGTCCTTCACCGTATCTGCTCGAGACCCTTTCCCAGGAAGAGCCATTAAAAACAGCAAGGCCTGTTTCTGTTACCTCTCTGGCCCTAGTTCGCTGGCGCTGTGATGGAGCCTTTGCCCTGCGCTGACAGATCAGGCATGGGGGCTGGAGCTTTTGAGGACGCAGAGTTGCTGTGGGTCCCTGTATCTGAAATGCCACCTTCCACTTTTTGTCTCTTTCTCCATTGGACCCCTCCTTGGCCTGTGAATGTGGATGAGGCCCCTTTGCTAACCCAGTTGGTGGTCAGGTTCACCATCCTCGGGCACTGTCTTGATTTCCTGCCCATCTCCTCTCCTCTGACTTTGTCCTCTCCAAGTAGTGTTTCTCCTGTAAACCACTTGTGACTTGTTCCTCTTTCCCTTTGGTCTTGGCAGTGCTGCAGAGACTTCCATTGTCACCTCCAAAGTGGTGACGTAAATCTGTGGCGCTAACTCCAGCCTCTCTCCGGCAACCCAGATCCTTCAGCGGAAGGTGCTTTCTCCTTCCCTTAATTTCCTCACAGAGGCGGCCATCCCTTCGCAAGCTGCAAGCTGCCAGAAGTGGATTCAGCTCTCAGTCTCCTTGAAGCCCTGCCCCGACCTTGCCTGACATGTTGCACCCGTGTGTGTGGATTGCATGAGCGTCTGTGTTCAATAATCTAGAGGTATTGATGGGCAGCTCAGGAAGCAGCAGACCCCCATATATGCAAAGATTCGGAAATGATTTAGGTGTATTCGTCGGCAGCGCGTGCCATCAGGAGGAAAACAGAGCTGTTCCAGCTGTACCTGATTTGGGGAAGATCCCTCAGATTGTTTGCTGGGTGGTGCCATGATGCTGGGCTTGGCATCTGGTCTGTCTGGCCCTGTGGACAGACAGCTCCCTGGCCCTGATTCCCTGTGGTGGTCATTTGCATAGATGGATGCTGGATCTTCTGGGAAAAGGTATTTCCTAGAAATGATTCAGGTTCTCTGAAAAGGGCTTTATTAGGAACAACTGCAAAGCAGATGGAGGCCAGATGTAGGGATCAAAGCCATGAGTAATTTACCATTGGACTGTGTGAGGAAGGCATGGCCTGAGGATACCTTTTCCTTGGAAGTGTGACCTGCTGTTTCCAAGGCTCGCTGGACGTAGAGACGGGCACACTTGAGCCATTGCTTTCCTGCGAGCATCAGATCAGACATCTGTGTCCATTTCCCCCTCTGCTGCCTTGTATGCACACCCAGAGATGCTCGGCCCAGACCAAGGCAGCAGCATCGTTTCCACGATGTAATCCCCACCTAAATCAGCTTCCCCGTTCAGCACTGTCCAATGGAAACATACAGAATCACACATTTTCTAAAAGCAAGATTTTAAAAAGCAAAAAGAAACGGGTGAAATTCATTCCAATAAGGAACCACTCAGCATATCCTAAGTGTCCCTGTTCCGCATGTACACCGGTCACCCATCTGGGGCGTGGCCGCACAGCCGCTGCGTCCATCAAGAGACACGTTTCTGTTGATTATGGATTTGGCCACTTTTTCTTGGCAGTGTAGTCACAAGCTCATTTGAAATGGTGGAGGCTGGGTGCCGTGGCTCACACCTACAGTCCCAGAACTTTGGGAGGCTAAGGCAGGTGGATCACTTGAGGTCAGGAGTTCGAGACCAGCCTGGCCAACATGACAGAACCCCTTGTTGTCTTTGCCCATCTCTGCCACCTTCTGCTCTTGGGCTCTTCTACTTAAAATCAGTTTCTGTTTTCTTATTTTTTAGGTGTCCTCTAAGGGGGAAAATAATTAAGGAAAATGTATGGGATGAGAAGGTTGAATTCAGAGTAATGTAAGCTAACCCTCTCCTACATGTGGAGGAAACCAACCACAGTCGGCAGGACAGGTCTGAAGACCCACGGGGCAGTTACCTGGGCAGCCTCCCCGTAGCCCTTCCTCCTCGGCCGTCTTCTGGACATTTTGGTAGAGGTCAGGGTCTGGCTCACATCTTGATGCTTTCTGAGACGTTCTCTTCCACTCACACCGCGTCCCGCCCGCGTGTTTTCGATATGGGCCCTTTGAGTAGGGAGGCTGACGTGCTTTTCCCAGCATTGCTGCTGAATAGCCCCAAACCTGTTTGTCTATGCAGCGTCCTCCTCGTTCCACAAAGTCAGCTCCCCACCAGCCCCTCGGGGCCTCTCTCCCAGCGCCTAAGTGCTGAATCACAGTGTCCAGTCCCCAGCAGCCTTCTCGGGCTTGCAGTGCTTTCTGTCCCCATTATTCTTTGTAGCTGTGACTTACACGAGAATTCCTGAGCCCGGGTATTCTGTCACTTTTTGGCTCTGGAGTCTTCCTGGCCCCATGGACTTCAGTCCAGTTGCCCACTGCTTGAGGGACAATCCTCATCCTGTTAGCAGCTGTGAGACAGAATCTTTCTCAATCACAAAGAAGTGGTTTTTAAATGGCTGTAGAAAGCAGTCTCTCCACATCTGAGAATGCCGCACGTGAACTTAAATTGTAAGTGTGTCCTCAGGAAAAACTTGTTTTGGTTAGTTGCATGCTTATAATTTGCAGTTTATTCATATTTTTCTTCTTGGCTTAAATAGTGAGGCCAAGGTGAGAAGATGACTTGAGGCCAGGAGTTTGAGACCAGCCTGGGCAACATAGGGAGACCCTATATCTGCAAGAAATTTTTTTTTTTTTTTTTTAAAGAATGAGCCAGGCATGATGGTGGCACCTGTCATCCCAGCTGCTCAGGAGGCTGAGGCAGGAGAATTGCTTGAGCCCAGCAGGTCCAGGCTGCAGTGAACGGTGATCATGCCACTGCACTTCAGCCTGGGAGACAGAGACGCTGTCTCAAACAATAAATAAATAGATAGTGAATCCTACACTCTTACAATGTTTCTTAGTACGTATCTTGCAGCGCATTTTCCCTAACAACTCTTTTGTAAGGCATTTTCAGCACAAATATGTTTTCTATTTGTTTCTACAGTAAAGTCTACGTGCAACTGCGTTTGACAGTTCTTTTCATTCCGTTAGGGTGTTTTTAACTATTTGTTTTGCTTTTGTTTTTTGCTTTCTGACTTCCTTGATTTTTGATGTGGTCTTTCTAAATGAACCTTCTTAATCAGTCTTCATTACCAAGATGTGGGCCCTGCAGGCGCAATGCTAATTCTCACTGCCCATGACAGTAACACAAGTCCCAGGATTACTAGGGTTTTTTCTTTTTTGTTCCACTGTTTTTTAGTTCACATAATCATTTTTTAAAATGTTTGTTGCCACCCCAAATATATCTAGATGCTTTTTGGTCTGTACTTCTTACCTAATTGAAAGAAAATGGAGTTGACCTCTAATGGATATGTGGTTTTGGGGGAAGCTGAAAACATTCTAAAATTGACTCTCCATGTTGGTTGCACAGGTCTGTGCATGTTCTAAAAACCACTGACGTATGCGTTGTGTCAGTGAGTTGTATGGCGCGTGCGCGCTCTCCACAAGCGTCTCGACTGAAGGAATCTTACGCACTTGTCCCTGTGATCGGCCCACAGGGTGCCATCGCGAACTCGCTGACCTGCGTGCAGCTGCACAAGCGTGCCGAGAAGATTGCCGTGATGCTGATGGAGCGGGGCCACCTGCAGGACGGTGACCATGTGGCCTTGGTCTACCCCCCAGGTACAGGCAGGGTGGGCTTCCCTGAGAGACGCCGGCCACTGCAGTGCACGGAGCTCCCTTACACACCCACTGGTACCTGAGAGGGCAGTGTGATGGCCAGGAGTCTGTGCTGTATCCAGCTGGATGCCGACTGGCCTATTGTGTCTGGCTATGACCACTCATGGGCACCAGCTATGTGTGCTACCAATAAATTGATGCTTTCAAAGACTTTTTTTTTTTTGAGACGGAATCTTGCTCTGGCACCCAGGCTGGAGTGCAGTGATGCGATCTTGACTCACTGCAACCTCCACTTTCCGGGTTCAAGCAATTCTCCTGCCTCAGCCTACCAAGTAGCTGGGATTACAGGCACCTGCCACCATGCCTAGCTAATTTTTGTATTTTTAGTAGAGATGGGGTTTCACCGTGTTGGCCAGGCTGGTCTCGAACTCCTGACCTCATAATTCATCCGCCTCGGCCTCCCAAAAAGTGCTGGGATTACAGGCGTGAGCCACCACGCCCGGCCCCTTTAAAGACTTTTATATCTAATTTGTGTTACTAGATACCTCAGGTAGTTCACTTAATAGTACCTAAATCTTAACTAAATCCACAATTACAAAGGTGGGTATTTCCTTAGCAAAATGATGTAGAAATTAAACCTCCAGGCTGCCGCCTCATCTCAGTCTGAAAGGGTGGGAAAATGACAGTGCCCGCCAAAGCTGACAAAACCCACCAGGATGACGGAGACTGTGAGAAGTTCCGCTGCTCATTTACCCGTTGAACTTGTCCTAGACTGGCATTTATGCTGACAGGGACAGTGGCCACGAAGCAGCGTGATCTGCTTCAGTACTGATGCTTGGTTTTCTCCTGTGTAGGAATAGACCTGATCGCAGCGTTTTATGGCTGCCTGTATGCAGGCTGTGTGCCAATAACCGTCCGCCCCCCGCACCCACAGAACATCGCGACGACGCTGCCTACCGTTAAGATGATTGTGGAGGTAACGTACCTGGGAGCTGGGCCTCCACCTGCCTGGAGCTGAGTGTCGAGTTCACAGCCGGCAGACTCTGACATCTCCCAGGGCAGCTGCTGGCTGTGGGAGCTGGTGTGTGTCTGGAATCAAACAGTCAGGGCAGGAAAGGGTCTCTGCCTGCAGGGAGCCTAGGGTCTGGATATAGAGGCGAGATCTAAACTTGTGCGTGGAGGCAGAAGCTGGATAGTAGCTGTTACTGCAGGGTCTTGAAGTTGGAGGTGCCGTGGAGAAAACAGCTCCCAAGAGAGGGTATCCCCACCATCCCTCAGGCTTCCCCACAAACCCAGCTGAGCAGACCCGCCACGGGAAGAGGAAGGGCTTTTTCAAAAGCTCTTTCCTCAGGATTTAGAAGTTTCCTGCTCCTGTTTGAAAGTATAGATCTGTTTTCCTTGTCTACAGCTGGAGCAGTTCCATAGGATTCCGCTGTATTTTCCTCGTTGAAGGAGGAACTACAGGGGAAAGCAGTTTGGGGCAGAGCATGCCTTGTCCTGCCCAAATCTGAGTCCCTTTCTCCATGGTGTTGGAAGACCCCCACAGTGGCCAGTGCGCACAATGTGTTTGGGCATGTGTGACATTTCCAGTAGAACAGAGCTAATGGTGTGAGCAGTGACCTCTTTTCTGTACGTGGTCATGATGCTGTGGATGCTGCTGGGCCGGGAAAGGGCAGGTGCACAGGCTTCAGGACCTGCACTCTGCCTTACACTCTGGCCCAGCTCTTCCATCACCAGACTCCTAGCGCTCTTCTACCTCAGCTAACCAGCAGGAGCCAGCAGGGCTTGGGAGCCTAATCTGTCCATTAAAGCTACATAGTTTTAGTGTGCTTAGTGAGCAGGAGACACATGTAGTGAGCATGCTTTCGTCCGTCTCCATTCTCATTCTCTGATGCCAGGTGAGTCGCTCTGCCTGTCTGATGACAACACAGCTCATCTGTAAGTTGCTACGGTCCAGGGAGGCGGCGGCAGCCGTGGACGTTAGGACGTGGCCCCTCATCCTGGACACAGGTCAGTGCTTTGGCTGGAGATGGTGCTTTGCTCATGGGCCTTGCTCAGGCCAGATCTGTTGATAGCCGTATTCTTCTCCAGATGATTTGCCAAAGAAGCGGCCTGCCCAGATCTGCAAACCTTGCAACCCAGACACTCTCGCGTATCTCGACTTCAGCGTGTCCACAACTGGGATGCTAGCTGGCGTAAAGGTGAGCAGGGCTACTGTAGGAGGTGGCCACTTCAGAACGTGCTGGACATGGCAAGCCCACGTGCGGACTGTCAGCACCTCTCATGTAATAAGACTCTGAGATGTGGAAAGAGCCGTATGTACGTGTTTCATTCACAGCACAACACATATGATCATTTCCGTCCATAACCAGGCTGATTCTGTCCAAATGCCCCAAATATGTTTTTATGTGAACATGGTCTCCGTAGCTGACAGTAGAACACTGCACATGTTTTTCTCTCTTGCTGGTACTCAAATCTGAGTGCTGTATGATAAATCTCTGCACATTATACTTTGTTGCATTTTAACTTGGGCTCTATTAGAAGTCGTCATTGGCCAGACACGGAGACTCACGCCTGTAATCCCAGCACGTTGGGAGGCCAAGGCAGGTGCATTACCTGAGGTTAGGAGTTTGAGACCAGCCTGACTAACATGGTGAAACCCTCTCTCTACTAAAAATACAAAAATTAACCGGGCATAGTGGCAGGCGCCTATAGTCCCAGCTACTTGGGAAGCTGAGGCAGGAGAATTGCTTGAACCCGGAAGGCAGAGATTGCAGTGAGCCAAGATCACGCCACTGCACTCCAGCCTCGGTGATGACCCTCTCAGCTCAGGCAACACCCTTGTCGAGCTGCTGTGCAAAGCCCACCCATCGGGGACTCCGCAGCCTTTTGCGCCCTCTGCCTCCGTCTGTGAGTCTGACGAGTGAGCTGGCTTTGTCTGCCTCACAACAGTACTCACTGTCCGTCTACCTCTTAGTAGAACTGAACTGAAATGCCAAATTAGCTACAATGTGAAATAAAATAATTTTTCAAAAGCTTTTGAAAAGAAATGTTTTCAGATCAAGATGACGTAGTTCCTATAGGATGAAGTTAGCAGTGACCCTCCTACTGTCACAGCCAAAAGAGAAGCTCATGCTTCCCATCGTGCCATTCTCATGGCCCACTTACAATCTCAGCGTCTCATGTAGAGTAGATCATCAGAACTTTCTTGGCTGCTTTTCTTTTCTTTTCTTTTTTTGAGACAGAGTCTCTCTCTGTCGCCAGGCGCCAGACTGGAGTACAGTGGCACGATCTCGGCTCATTGGAACCTCCGCCTCCCAGGTTCAAGCAATTCTCCTGCCTCAGCCTCCCGAGTAGCTGGGACTACAAGCGCACACCACCAAGCCCAGCTAATTTTTTTGTATTTTTAGTAGAGACGGGGTTTCACCATGTTGGCCAGGATGGTCTCAATCTCTTGACCTCGTGATCTGCCCGCCTCGGCCTCCCAAAGTGCTGGGATTACAGGCATGAGCCACCGCACCCGGCCGGCTGCTTTTCTTTAACCAGTGTCCATTCTTGTTTGTCTGCTGAAGTCACACGAAGGTCCCAGTGGGTCTGAGACCCACAGCCAGGGTCATAGGAGCACCCTTCTCTTACATCATGCATGGTTGTCCACGTGCTCATCTCTGAATTCCCACTGGACCCAGAGGGTGGGGCCGTGTCTCAGTCTTCTGCTCATCTCCAGCACCTAAACCATACCTGATATATAACAAGCTCTCAGTACTTTAGTATTTGCTGTGCTTAAGAGCTCAATTCTTCACCTAGAAATAGCGCTTTGCACAGAGCAGCAGTTCAGGGCAGGCTTGCTCTAGTTGCTGATCTGAGTGGGTGGGTAATTTGGGGAGGCAGGATTTTACTAGCTGCTAATCCAGGGAGGCAGGAGTCTGCATGAGTATTTGATAGATTCAGTCTCATTTCTCCATTAAACAAATATTTACCTTAAAAGCGAACTAAAAAGAATAACTCACATTTTACATTCTATAACATAACAATTCTACATTCCACTGTATGAATATAGTAAAGCCGTTATGAAACCCTCTCCCGGGCAGAACTTCCAACAGTGATGCAGCATTTCACAGTGGGAGGACCCCCAACCCTGGTTCTCTCACCTCTTGCTGGAGTGGTGGATGAAAGATGGGAGCCAGGCGTTTGGCTGGATTTCCAGTTACAAGGCTCTGTGCTGGTCCCTTGACAGTTTAGTTCTGGGCAACATTCAACTTCAGATAACTTGTGACATGTTTTAAAACCACAGAAATCAGAACCATTTTCTATGCTGCTTTGACTTCCTTTTTCCTCTTAGGTTTGTTTGGCGAGAAAGCTTCTATAAGAAAATTAATCTTATTAATATATTTTATTGTATTTCGAATTAAACTACGTTACACACAGACTGTAGTGGACTGTGACAGGGATTAGGGAAGGGGAAAATGCGGAGAGCTCTTACTGTCTGGTCAATGATGGGACAAATGGATTTTGGCCACCATCTCCCTGCAGGGTGGTGGAGGATGGTAAAGGATGCGTGTAGGAGGACCTGGGCTCTAACTCATGTCACAGTCAGCAAAATCTTTCACTTCTGTGAGCCTTCACTTCCTGATCACTGAGATGGTGAGCCACCCAGCAGGTCTCACTGGCCACCTGCTGCACAGAAGAGGCCTTGTCCAGCCCTGGAGACACCCATGAATGAGGCAGGGCCTTGACTGGTAGAGGCGGGAGTGTGCCATGGTATCTCCTCTACTTGTGGGTCAGTGTGTTGGAGAGAGAGTCACACTAGAATGCCTTCCTGCATGACTTGCTATTCAAATGCACTATTTCGACAGCTGGAATTGCTAGGTCCTGGAGGACTGGCAATTCTGAGTGAGGTTTACTCATTGACAATGGGAACTCCAGTGAAAATATTGGCCACTCACATTCCCCAGACACAACGTTGCCCCAGCTTGGCTATAGTTGTCCCTGGTCCTAAAACCAGCTTTGGGCATTTGGTACCAGGTATCATACATTTGTTGTTTTTTGGGTTTTGTTCTTTAAATTTTATTTAAGAGATAGGGTCTCACTCCGTTGTCCAGGCTGTAGTGCAGTGGTAATCATAGCTCACTGCAGCCTGGAACTCCTGGTCTCAAGCCATCATCCCACCTCGGCCTCCCAAAGTGTTGGGCTTACAGGTATGAACCACTGTGCCAGGCCAGCATACATTTCCTGTGGCCTTACTGTCTTTTAGATGCCTTTGGGCATGTCAGGCCCCATGCATTTAATGCAGCATTATTGTCTCGTAGATATCCCTGGGCATGCGGCCCCATGCATTTAATGCAGCCTTGTTTTCTCACGGGTGTCTTAGGGTGTTGGGCCCCATTCATGTAACACTGCCCTGTGTTTTGCAGATGTCTCATGCAGCCACCAGTGCCTTCTGCCGTTCCATTAAGCTGCAGTGTGAACTTTACCCCTCTAGAGAAGTGGCCATCTGCCTGGACCCCTACTGTGGACTGGGATTTGTCCTCTGGTGCCTCTGCAGGTAAGATTCCTCTCCATATCTTTACATTAAAAAAAAAAATCATGCACCTTCTTCTCCAGACCTTACACCCAGCCAGGCAGCCTCAGCACTGGCCCTGTATCCCCACCCCTGCTGGAGGAGGCCTGGGGCTGACTCCTGTCCCTGTGCCTCTCCTGGTGGATTTGGCTCTTGGGGACAGAGCAGCGCCTGGGGTGACAGTCACTTTCTGCAGCAGTGGAGGAACATTGTGGAGAGTTGTCTGTGTGGACCTTTGTTTCTGACTCCCAGGCTTCGGACTTGGCTCTTATGCCTGTAAAGCCTTGTGATCGTGCTTGACCTGGGTTCCCGCTGGGCCGGCAGACGTTGCAGCCTCTCACCTCCCTGGGGCTTCACCCTAGCTGTTACTGCAGGGCCTAGGCTGGGCAAGCCCAGAGGTGAGTCCACAAGGGCTGAGTGTTCCCTGGGGCACGCGGCACTCTGCCCAGCACTAGGCTCGAAGCCTGGCTCACAGCAGGTGCTCAGCAGATATTTATGGGATGAATGAAGGACCAGAAAACCAAATGGATGTTTCTTGGCTTTTTTTTTGTCTGATCATACATGTGTGATCATTGTAGAAATTTTAGAAAATACAAAGTAATATAAAGAAGAAAATAAAGCCATCAATAGTCATACCACCTGATAAAGGGCATTACCGATAAATAGCCACTAGCAGCATTTGAGCACATAGTCTTTCAGAGTTCATTTTCTAATTTATTAACATTTTCAAACATACTTAAGTGTAGAGCGTGTCCAGCAGTACACACCAGTGACTGTCATCCAGCTTCATGTGTCAGCATTTTAGCAGTTTTGTGTTTTCCGCCTGCTTCCCGACCCCTTTTTTTTTTAATGGGGCATTTTAAAGCTAACACAAACATGTAACTTCACTCACAGATCTTTTTTACACATACTATTTTATGAATATGCATTAATGTATTTATAAATCTGAGATGCTACAGTATGAAATTGGTTATGATTTTCCTAAAATGTATAGTGGATCTTTCTTTTTTCTTTTTTCTTTTTCTTTTTTTTTTTGAGACAAAGTCTTGCTCTGTCACCCAGGCTGGAGTGCAGTGGCACAATCTCAGCCCACTGCAACCTCTGCCTCCCAGGTTCAAGCAATTCCCATGCCTCAGCCTCCCGAGTACCTGGGATTACAGGTGCCTGCCACGATGCCCAGCTAATTTTTGTATTTTAGTAGAGATGGGGTTTCACCATGTTGGCCAGGCTGGTCTTGAACTCCTGACCTCAAGTGATCCAACCGCCTTGCCCTCATGAGCCACTGTACCCAGTCGGAATTTTTTCTCATGTCTGTAAACAAACATTTTTAATGTATTCTTAGTATTTAATAGTATTAAGTTGGATTAAAATGTAATCTTGTATTTTTGAAAAATACTGATACTCTAGGACAATTCAGCTTTTTGAGAAAGCAGATAAAACTCAATAATGAAATATTTAATGATTTTTGCCTCAATCTAAAATGCAATAATATTGTGAGTGATTTTTTTTTTCCTTGGGAAATTGTTCAGAACATACTATTCCAACAGCTGGATCAAATGGCCTTAGATATGCATGCGAAGCCGGAGGGCAGAGGTCTGTTCTGAGCAACTACCCTTGTAGGGTGACCATATTTCATTTGGCAGAGGGTACAAGTAAAACCAAAGCCAACAGATGGAAGACTCCTGCCTGCAGGCTCGCCAAGCCTGGCTCCCCATGAAAATCAGAGAGAAGGTGTTTGTGGCAGGGAAAGTAAGTTCTTGGTGTGAACCAACAATTACAGTAGACTCTTTAAGGGATTGTCCAGGTTGTGATGAACTTTAACAAGCATCTTTCCTGCAAAATATTAATAACTCAGAAGTCACAAGATCACAGTACTTTGTTGATTGCCCTTGCAACAGTACAAATAAATATAGCCATAAACCTTTCCATTAAAAAAAAAAACCCTCTATAGAAACAGATCCCAATGGACTTGCTTAAAAAAAAAAAAAGCACTTCGGTCCTAGATGCACAATGACCAATACAGAAGTTAAAATAATAATGACTTCCCTTTCCTATGCAGTTCAGCAGGTCTAGAAAGAGAACTGGGCAGAAGAGGCCCTGGGGGTGTGAAATTTGAGGAGGCCTTGTCCTCGGGGTGTGTCTCTAAGAGTGCAGCAGGGTAGAGAGAGCATCTTGGTGGGGAGCAGCCACACAGGGTGCCCAAGCCCAGGTCAGAGGAGAGGAGTCCACAGAGGGGTGTCCCAGCCTGGGTGGGAGTGTGGGAGTCAGAGCTTGTTCCGGGAATGGGCAGCCTCAGAGGGAGATGGGCTGCATGTGGGGGATTGGAAGTAAGTGCAGTCAGGCATCGTTTGGTGATGGGGATGCGTTCCACTCGGGTGATTTCAGTGTTGTGCAAACACCGAGTGTGCTTACACAGACCTGGCTGGGACAGCCTGACATACCGAGGCTGCAGTCACGTGCAGTGTGCCAGTGCACTGAATGCTGTGGGGCATTGTAACACAATGGTAAGTATCTGTGTATCTAGACATATTCAAGCACAGAAAAGATACAGTGAAAGTAAGGTCCAGAGGGTTAAACTCACTGGGTGGGTTAGTGAGTAAGTGGCACCTGGACGTGAGGGCCCAGGACATTACTGCATGCTACTGTAGCCTCTATAAACACCAGACGCTTCGGCCACACTAAGTTCATCAAAAATGCCTATAGTTCTTCAATGATAAATTAGCCTTAGCTTACTGTAACTTTTTAACTTTATAAATGTTTTAATTTTTAAACTCTTTGACTCATCTATAAAAACACTTAGCTTAAAACACACATTATACAACTAAACAAAAATAATTTTTTATGTCCTTACTCTATGAATTCCTTTCTATTAAATTTTAAATAACACTTTAAACTTTTTGTTAAAAACTAATACACATGCATGCACATATCAGCCTAGGCCTCCACAACACACATACACCAGCCTAGGCCTCCACAACACACACAGCTGCCTAGGCCTCCACAACACACATACACACACACACACAGCTGCCTAGGCCTCCAGAGGGCCAGAGTGTTCAGTGTCACTGCCTTCTCCTCCACATCCCGTCCCACTGGAGCGTCTTCGGGTCAGTATGCGCATGGAGCTGTCACCTCCAAGGATAACAATACCTTCTTCTGGAAGACCCTCCTGAAGGACCTGCCAAGGGTGTTCTACAATTAACTTTCTTCTTTATAAGTAGTAGTATGCTGTAAAATAACAAAAAGTACAGTAAATTCATAAACCAGTAACACAGTTGTTTATCATCATGGTTAAGTATTAGGTTGTGTACATAACTGTATGTGCTCATCAAAAAGCTAATCTACCCTGCCCAAGTAGGCTTCATTCCCAAGACGCAAGGTTGTATCACAGACATATCGATAAATGTGATTCGTCACAGGAACAGAACTGAAGATGTGATTTTATGTCCTGTGATTTTATATGACTGGCTGTACAGGTTTGTTTAGACCAGTTTCACCGCAAATGTGAGTAATGTGGTATTCTGCAGTGCCTGTAGGCAGTAGAAGTTTTCCAGCTTCATAATAGTCTCATGAGACCACCGTCAGATGTGGACCCATCCTTCACCAAAGCATTGTTATCCGGGGACCACAGGAGTGCTAATTTTCATACTTTTTATAGAGATAGGGTCTTGCCATGTTGCCCAGGCTGGTCTTGAACTCCTGGGTTCTAGCCACCCTCCCACCTCAGCCTCCCAAAGTGTAGGAATAACAGGCATAAACCACCACACCCAGCCTCCAAAACCAATTTTTTTTTTTAATTAGCCAGGCATAGTGGTGTGTGCCTGTGGTCCCAACTACTTGGGAGGCTGAGGTAGAGGATCGCTTGAGCCTGGGAGGTTGAGGTTGCAGTGAGCTGAGATCACGCCATGACACTCTAGCTTGGGTGACAGAGCAAGACCCTGTCTCAAGAAATAAAGATTGAAACAGATTGTAACACTTTGGGTAAAATAGGAAATTTTCCAACTATTCAGATAGAAATAGATGAATAAATTCAAAGCTTGATGAGAAGTGAGGATTTATATAGTAGCCATCCACAAAATAGTTAGAGGAAAGAGGCTTCACAGTGGAAAAGCCTGAACCCGGTGGTCCAAGCAACCTCATTGATGGTGAAGCCTGCAGCACGTGGTGTGAGATGAGGAGAGCAGTGTCGCTCCCGCAATACTCCTGCAATACTCCTGCCAAAGATGCCTGCCCTGGATCTCCCTGTGTGGAAACATCGGCCACCTAAGCTAGGGGACTGGACAGTGCACCTGCCTAGAATCTTTACGAAGCCTGCTGTTGTGAGAGTCACAGAAACATCCAGAAACTCGTCTGGGCAGAGGGAGACTGAGAGCTAACCACTTGCTCCCAGTGTGCCTGTGTAAACAGGACCCTTTTGCTACAGAGTATGTAATTGGGGACAGCTGGAGAAACTAGACTAGGGTCTGAGCTGGGATAGAAGGAATGTTGGTTTTCTGGTTTTGATGGTTAAGTTGTTTATGGAGGAAAATGTACTTGTTTGTTGGAAATACCCCTGAAGTTTCTGGGATTGAAGGGCATCAGGTCGATGACTCACCATCAGATAACTCAAGGAGAAAACATTATTTTAAATGTACTTGTAACTTTATGATTATTTGAAAGTTTTAAGTGACACATGTAATGTATGTGTCCTCACCCTAAAGCTTTCTTCTGTCATGGAGGATTGTTTATCTGAAAATCATGAATGTAATGGAATTGTTCCAAAATATTTTTTAAGATTATACCTGTTTTCAAAAATTGTGTCAGACAGCCCGTATTCATGTATGGGAACATTCACTATTATTAAGATGGTGGGGGAGTTTCCAAGATGGCTGAATAGGAACAGCTCTGCATGCAGCTCCCAGTGAGACTGATGCAAAAGGCGGGTGATTTCTGCATTTCCAACTGAGGTACCTGGTTCATCTTACTGGCACTGGTTGGACAGTGGGTGCAGCCCAAAGAAGGTGAGCTGAAGCAGGGTGGGGCGTCGCCTCACACGGGAAGCGCAAGGGGCCGGGGAACACCCTCTCCTAGCCAAGAGAAGCCATTAGGACTGTTTCCTGTACTCCCACCCAGTTACTGCGCTTTTCCCACAGTCTTCATAGCCCACAGACCAGGATATTCCCTCTGGTACCTACAACTCTGGGGCCCTGGGTTTCCAGCACAAAACTGGGAGTCCATTTGGGCAGACACCGAGGTAGCTGCAGTAGTTTTTTTTGTTTTTTCATACCCCAGTGGTGGAACACCGGTGAGACTGAACTGCTCACTTCCCTGGAAAGGGGGCTGAAGCCAAGGAGCCAAGTGGTCTGACTCGGCATGTCCCACCCTCATGGACACTAGCAAACTAAGATCCTCCACTGGCTTGAAATTCTCGCAGCCAGCACAGCAGCCTGAGCTTGACCTGGGACGCTCGAGCTAGATGAAGGGAGGTGCGTCCACCATTGCTGAGACTGGAATAGGGCAGTTTTAACCTTACCATGTAAACAAAGCCACCAGGAAGTTTGAAATGGGCTGGCCCACCACAGCTTGGCAAGGCTGCTGCAGGCAGACTGCTTTACTAGATTCCCTTCTCACTGAGCAGGTCATCTCTGAAAAAAGGCAGCAGCCCGTCAGGGACTTATAAGTAAAGCCCCCACCTTCTTGGGACAGAGTACCTGGGAGAAGGGGTGGTTGTGGACACAGCTTCAGCAGACTTAAACTTCCCTCCCTGGCAGCTCTAAAGGGAGCAGCAGATCTCACAGCACAGCGTTCAAACTCTGCTAATGGACAGACTGCCTCTCAAGTGGCTCCCTGACCCCTGTGTAGCCTGACTGGGAAACACCTCCAAGCAGGGACTGACAGATAGGTCATACAGGAGAGCTCTGGCTGGCATCTGGAAGGTACTTCTCTGGGATGAAGCTACTAGAGGAAGGAACAGGCAGCAATCTTTGCTGTTCTGCAGCCTCCGCCAGTGATATCCAGGCAAGCAGGGTCTGAGTGGACCTCCAGCAAACTCCAGCAGACCTGCAGCAGAGGGACCTGACTGTTAGAAGGAAAACTAACGAACAGAAAGGAATAGTTTCAACATCAACAGAAAGGACATCCACTCAGACCCCATCCAAAGGTCACCAACTTCACAGACCGAAAGTAGTTAAATCCACAAAGATGGAGAGAAACCATTGCAAAAAGGCTGAAAATTCCAAAAACCAGAATGCTGCTGCTTCTCCAAGGTATCACAACTCCTCGCCAGTAAGGGAACAAAACTGGATGGAGTATGAGTTTGATGAATTGACAGAAGCAGGCTTCAGAAGGTGGGTAATAACAAACTTCTCCAAGGTAAAGGAGCATGTTCTAACCCAATAAAAGGAAGCTAAGAACCTTGAAAAAAGGTTAGACAAAATGCTAACTAGAATAACCAGTTCAGAGAACATAAACGACCTGATGGAGCTGAAAAACACAGCATGAGAACTTTGTGAATCATACACAAGTTTCAGTAGCCAAATTGGTCAAGCAGAAGGATATCAGAGATTGAATATCAACTCAGTGAAATAAAGTGAGAGGGCAAGATTAGAGAAAAAGGAGTGAAAAGAAATGAAAAAAGCCTCCAAGAAGTATGGGATTTTGTGAAAAGACCAAATCTACATTTGACCAGTGTGCCTGAAAGTGACAGAGAAAATGAAACCAGGTTGGAAAACACTCTTCAGGATGTTATCCAGGAGAACTTCCCCAACCTAGCAAGGCAGGACAACATTCAAATTCAGGAAATACAGAGAACACCACAAAGATACTTCTCGAGAAGAGCAGCCCCAAGACATGTAATCATCAGATTTCACCAAGCTTGAAATGAAGGAAAAAATGTTAAGAGCAGCCAGAGAGAAAGGCTGGGTTACCCACAAAGTGAAAACCATCTGACAAACAGTGGATCTCTCTGCAGAAACCCCACAAGCCAGAAGAGAGTGGGGGGCCAATATATAACATTCTTACAGAAAAGAATTTCATTTCAACCCAAACTAAGCTTCGTAAGTGAAGGAAAAAATAAAATCCTTTACAGATAACAAATGCTGAGTGATTTTGTCACTACCAGGCCTGCATTACAAGTGCTCTTGAAGAACGCACAAAAGGTGGAAAGGAACAACCAGCCACTGCAAAAACATACCAAATTGTAAAGAACACCAATGCTAGGAAGAAACGGCATCAACTAACGGGTAAAATAACCAGCTAGCATCATAATGGCAGGATAAAATTCATATATAACAATAATAACCTTAAATGTAAATAGGCTAAATGCCCCAATTAAAAGACATAGACTGGCAAATTGGATAAAGAGTCAAGACCCAAGGCTGGGGGTGGTGGCTCACGCCTGCAGTCCAAGCACTTTGGGAGGCTGAGGCAGATCACGAGGTCAAGAGATCGAGACCATCTTGGCCAACGTGGCGAAACCCTGTCTCTACTAAAAATACAAAAATTAGCTGGGCATGGTGGTGCATGCCTGTAGTCCCGGCTACTCGGGAGTCTGAGGCAGGAGACTCACTTGAACCTGGAAGGCTGCAGTTGCAGCAATCCGAGATCGTGCCATTGCACTCCAGCCTGGCGACACAGTGAGATGCTGTCTCAGAAAGAAAAGAAAAGAAAAAAGTCACGGCTCATTGATGTGCTGTATTCTGGAGACACGTCTCACATGCAAAGAAACAAATAGGCTCAAAATAAAGGGATAGAGGAAGATTTATCAAGCAAATGGAAAGCCAAAAAAAGCAGGGGTCACAATTCTAGTCTCTGATAAAACAGACTTTAAACCAACAAAGATCAATAGAGACAGGAACATTACATAATGGTAAGGGGATGCAACAGGAAGAACTAACTATCCTAAATGTATATGCACCCAATACAGGAGTACCCAGACTCATGAAGCAAATTCTTAGAGACCTACAAAGAGACTTAGACTCTCACACAATAATAGTGCAAGACTTTAACACCCACTGTCCATATTAGATCAGTGAGACACAGAATTAACAAGGATATCCAGGACTTACACTCAGCTCTAGACCAAGCAGACCTAATAGACATCTACAGAACTCTCCACCCCAAGTCCACAGAATATACATTCTTCTCAGCACCACATTGCACTTATTCTAAAATTGATGACATAATTGGAAGTAAAATACTCCTCAGCAAATACAAATGAATGGAAACCATAACAGTCTCTCAGACTCCAGTGCAGTCATTTAGAACTCAGGATTAAGAAACTCACTGAAAACCACACAACTACATGGGAACTGAACAACCTGCTCCTGAATGACTACTGGATAAATAACGAAATGAAGGCAGAAATAAAGGTGTCGTTTGGAATCAATGAGAACGAAGACACAAAGTACCAGAATCTCTGGGATACGTTTAAAGCAGTGTGAAGGGGGAAATTTACAGCACTAAATGCCCACAAGAGAAAGCAAGAAAGATCTAAAATCAACACCCTAATGTCACAATTAAAAGAACTAGAGAAGCAAGAGCAAACAAATTCAAAAGTTAATGGAAGACAAGAAATAAGATCAGAGCAGAACTGAGGGAGATAGACAAAAAACCCTTCAAAAAAATTAATGAATCCAGGAGCTGATTTTTCGAAAAGATCAACAAAATAGACTGCTAGACAGACTTATTTATTTTTTTTTTTTAGTTGGAGTTTCGCTCTTGTTGCTCAGGCTGGAGTGCAATGGCACAATCTCGACTCAATGAAACCTCCGCCTCCTGGGTTCAAGCGATTCTCCTGCCTCAGCCTCCTCGGTAGCTGGGATTACAGGCGTATGCCATCATGCCCTAGCCATACTATTAAGGAAGAAAAGAAGAATCAAATAGATACAATAAAAAAAATGATAAAGGGGATATCACCACCAATCCTACAGAAATACACACTACCATCAGAATACTACAAACACCTCTATGCAAATAAACTAGAAAAATCTAGACCAAATGGATAAATTCCTGGACACTTACGCCCTCCCAAGACTAAACCAGGAAGAAGCTGAATTCCCTGAATAAACCAATAACAAGGTCTGAAATTGAGGCAGTAATTAATAGCCTACCAACCAAAAAAAGTCCAGGACCAGACGAGTTCACAGCTGAATTGCACCAGAGGTACAAAGAACTGTTACCATTACTTGTGAAACTATTCCAAACAATAGAAAAGAAGGAATACTCTCTGACTTATTTTATGAGGCTAGCATCATCCTAATACCAAAACCTGGCAGAGACACAACAACAAAAGAAAATCTCAGGCCAATATCCCTGATGAACATCAATGCAAAAATCCTCGATAAAATACTGACAAACCGATTCTAACAGCCCATCAAAAAGCTTATCCACCATGACTAAGTCAGCTTCATCCCCAGGATGCAAGGCTGGTTCAACATATACCAATCAATAAACGTAATCCATCACATAAACAGAACCAAAGACAAAAATCACGATTATCTCAATAGATGCAGAGAAGGCCATCGACCAAATTCAACAGTCCTTTATTGCTAAAGACTCTCAATAAACTAGGTACTGATGGAAAGTATCTCAAAATAAATAGGAGCTATTTATGACAAACCCACAGCAAATATACTGAATGGGCAAAAGCCAGAAGCATTCCCTTTGAAAACCAGCACAAGACAAGGATGCCCTCTCTTAGCACTCCTATGCAACATAGTATTGGAAGTTCTGGTCAGTGCAATCAGGCAAGAGAAAGAAAGGGTATTCAATTAGGAAAAGAAGAAATCAAATTGTCTCTATTGGCAGAAGATATGATTGTATATTCAGAAGACCCCATTGTCTCAGCCCAAAATCTCCTTGAGCTGATAAGTAACTTCAGCTAAGTCTCAGGGTACAAAATCAATGTGCAAAAATTACAAGCATTCCTCTACACTGATAACAGACAGAGAGCCAAATCGTGAGTGAATTCTCATTCACAATTGCTACAAAGAGAATAAAATACCTAGGAATACAACTTATGAGGGATGTAAAGGACCTCTTCAAGGAGAACTACAAACCACTGCTCAATGAAATAAGAAAGGACACAAACAGATGGAAAACCGTCCCATGCGCATGGAAGAATCATTAGGAATCCCATGCTCATTAGGAAGAATCAATATCATGAAAATGGCCATATTGCTCGAAGTAATTTATAGATTCGATGCTATCCCCACCATTGACTTTCTTCACAGAATTGGAAAAAACTACCTTAAATTTCTTGTGGAACCAAAAAAGAGCCTGCAGAGCCAAGACAATCCTAAGCAAAAAGAACAAAGCCAGAGGTATCATGATACCTGACTTCAAAGTATGCTATAAGGCTACAGTGATCAAAACAGCATGGTACTGGTACCAAAACAGATATATAGACCAGTGGAACAGAACAGAGGCTTCAGAAATAATGCCACACATCTGCAACCATCTGATCTTTGGCAAACCTGACAAAAACAATGGGGAAAGGATTCCCTATTTAATAAATGGTGTTGGGAAAACTGTCTAGCCATATGCAGAAAGCTGAAACTGGATCCCTTCCTTATGTCTTATACAAAAATTAAGGTGGATTAAAGACTTAAATGTAAGACCTAAAACCATAAAAACCCTAGAATAAACCCTAGGCAATACCATTCAGGACATAGGCATGGACAAAGACTTCATGACTAAACACCAAAAGCAGTGGCAACAAAAGCCAAAATTGACAAATGGGATCTAATTTAAGAGCTTCTGTACAGCCAAAGAAACTATCATCAGAGTGAACAGGCACCCTACAGAATGGGAGAAAATTTTTGTAATCTACCCATTTGACAAAGGGCTAATATCCAGAATCTACAAAGAACTTACATTTATAAGAAAAAAAAACCATCAAAAAGTGGGCAAAGGATATGAACAGACACTTCCAAAAAGAGACATTTATGTGGCCAACAAAGAGGAAAAAAAGCTTATCATCACTGGTCATTAGAGAAATGCAAATCAAAACCACAATGAGATACCATCTCACGCCAGTTAGAATGGCAATCATCAAAAAGTCAGGAGACAACAGATGCTGGAGAGGATGTGGAGAAATAGGAACGCTTTTACACTGTTGGTGGAAGTGTAAATTAGTTCACCATTGTGGAAGACAGTGTGGCGATTCCTCAAGGATCTAGAACTAGAAATACCATTTGACCCAGCAATCCCATACTGGGTATATACCCAAAGGATTATAAGTCATTCTGTTATAAAGACACATGTACATTTTTGTTCATTGCAGCATTGTTCACAATAGCAAAGACTTCAAACCAACCCAAATGCCCATCAGTGATAGACTGGATAAAGAAAATGTGGCACACATACACCATGGAATACTATGCAGTCATAAAAAAGGATGAGTTGATGTCCTTTGCAGGGACATGGATGAAGCTGGAAACCATTCTCGGCAAATTAGTAGAAGAACAAACAACCAAACACCTCCTCTGCTCACTCATAATAGGAGTTGAACAATGAGAACACATGGACACAGTGAGGGGAACGTCACATACTGGGGCCTGTCAAAGCGTGGGTGGCTAGGAGAGGGATAGCGTTAGGAGAAATACCTAATGTGGATGATGGGGTGATGGATGCAGCCAGCCACCATGGTACATGTGTACCTGTATAACAAACCACATTCTGCACACGTTCCCCAGAACTTAAAGTTTAAAAAAGAACCCTGTCCCCATTAAAGTCACTC
Source organism: Alouatta palliata (assembly GCA_004027835.1). Taxonomy (NCBI): domain Eukaryota; kingdom Metazoa; phylum Chordata; class Mammalia; order Primates; family Atelidae; genus Alouatta; species Alouatta palliata. The sequence continues at coordinate 42,700 of PVKV010017374.1, forward strand.
CCCATTTCCTCTCTACCTTCAACTCCTGGCAACCAGTGATCTACTTTTGGTCTGTATTGATTTGACTATCCTGGACATTTTATATAAATGAAATCATATAATAAAAAGTTGGTAGTTCTTCGCATATTGTTTTATAGGTTCAATGTAATTCCTATCAAAATCTTGGCAGGCTTTTTTTTGTGGGGGGGGTGTTGAGTAGAAATTAATAATATCCTGAAGTGAGTATAAAGGACCCACAATAAAAGCAGTTTTAAAATGGAATAACAAAATTGGAGAATTCAGAACTTCTCAATTCTGATTTCAAAAATACTGCAAAGCTGCAGTAACCAAAACAGTGTGGCACTGCATAGGATAGACAGAGTGTGAGAGAGAGAGAATGTGTGTGTGAGTGAGAGACAGAGAGAGAAACAGCATTGAGAGTCCTGAAATAAACCGTTATATTCATGGTCAAATAATTTTTATATTTTCTGACTTCAGAAGTTATACTGCAAAGCAACAGTAACCAAGAAGGGGGGAAAATAAATTCTCATACATTGATAATGGAAATGTAAAATGGGGAAGCCACCATTTGGCATGATTTTAACAATTAAGCAGACTTACTGCATGACCCAGCAGCTCCACTCCGAGGAGAAGGGAAAGTGACTGTCCACGCAAAGAATTGGTATAATTTCCCTGGAACCCCAGTCAACACGAGGAAATGATTCAGGTGTCCACAAGTGATAGGTGAATGAACAAGTGATGCCTGTCACATCCATACGGTGGGTGCTTCTGTGCAGGTTGAGGTCAGAAGCACCTGCCAAGGGAAGGAAGCATGGCTATGTGGTAGGCAGTGTCCAGAAAAGGCCAATTTGTGAAAACAGAGTATAGTGATGATTGTCTGGGGCCAGGGCTGGAAATGGGATTGATACAGATGGACACAGGGGATCCCTTTCAGGTGATGGGGATGTTCTGGAGTAACTCTTCAAGTTTACTAAAAGTCATTTAATTCTGTGCTTAAAATGAGTAAATCTTAGGGTATACAAAGTATACCTAAATAAAGCTGGTGCATTTTTTAAAAAGAATAGGCCAGGCACAATGACTCATGCCTTTAGTCCCAGCACTTTGGGAGGCCGAGGTGGGTGGATCACTTGAGGTCAGGAGTTTGAGACCAGCCTGGCCAACATGGTGAAACCCCATTTCTACTAAAAATACAAAAATTAGCCCAGCGTGGTGGCACGCGCCTGTCATCACAGTTAGGAGGCGGAGGCAGGAGAATCGCTTGCCTGGAGATGGAGGTTGCATTGAGCCAAGATCGCACCACTGCACTCCAGCCTGGATGACAGAGTGAGACTGTGTCTTGAAACAAAAAAAGAATAAAGTGCTTCATTGCAGTAGCTATAGTGTGTAGGGAGACCCTGGGCTGGATATCATGCCTGCTGGCAGAGGGGGCTCTACCAGGGACCCCTAGGTGAGGTGAATCTGTCTTATTGAATGCCCAAGTTGGGAGAGTTTTCAGTCGTTGGTATGTTTTGTCAGGTTAGTAATCTGAAATCGTCAAATTGCTAATGTGCAAATTTATACTACTTACTAAAATGTCAATTTTTAATTATTTTGTTCTTTTAGAAGTTAAGATCTAAAGAACAACAGCTCAGGTTCCAAACGTTATCAGAAAATAATGTCTTCAGAGTAAACAACCTGTTGTTAAATAGGTTTGTCTTGTCCATAGCAGTATTTATTGTCAGTGCCAAAAAATCAATTTTGGCTAATACAGCAACTAATCAACATTTGTCATATTGAGCGAGGTAAGGGCAAGTAGGAAATCATGAGTTGGGTTTTCTGTTTGTTTGTGCCGTCAAGACTTAGGTTTTTTCTAAATGTTGACTTCTTACTTATGGAGATGAGGAAGGAGATGAAACTATATTTAGTTTTCACAGGTATGTTTGAAATTCTTCAGCCAGGAATTCACATTGGGTATCCAAGCCCATTTGTATGCTGACAGTTCTGACCAAGCAAATCATTAATGCTGATGTGTATTTTTGAGGAAACCACTTCAAGGAATGCTTAGAAATGGTTACAGTGACTTTGGGAGTCCGAGGCAGGATTGCTTAAACCTAGGAGTTCCAGACCAGTCTGGGCAACATAGTGAGTCTCCATCTTCCCCCCAGAAAATTTAGCCAGTCACGGTGGTGTGCGCCTGTAGTCCCAGCTACTTGGGAGATGGGAGGATCACTTAAGCCCAGGAGGTCGGCTGCAGTGACCTGTGATCACACCACTGCACTCTAGCGTGGGTGACAAAGTGAGACTCTGTCACAGAAAAAAGAAGTGGCTAATATGCTAAACTTTATGTTACATATGTTTTACCGCGATAAAATTTTTAAAACTAAGGCAAAATGGCCAACTTACAACAGAATAATAATTTGAGGCCTGATATTCACCCCTTACGTGCCTAACCCTGATCTCAAATGATTAAACCCTTGGAAAGGTCATTGTTTACAGTCGTCCCTCAGTGTCAATGGAGGAGACAGGTTCTAGGACCCCTGCAAATACCAAAAAGCGAGGGTGCTCAAATCCCTGATATAAAATGGCACAGTGTTTGCAAATCACCTATGCACTTCCTTTCTTATATTTTAAATAACTTCTGGATTACTTGTAGTACCTAATACAATGTAAACGCTTTGTAACTAGTTGTATTATGTTGTTTAGTCAATAATGACAAGAAAGTATACAAGTTAGGTATAGATGCAGTTTTTTTCATGAATATCTTGGATTCATAGTTGAAGCCACAGATGGGGAACCCACAGATACAGAGGGCTAACTTTGTTTCCTTTTGACAAAAATAAATAAAGCTTTGTGATAGAGAATGAAGAAAGAAATGGAAACTTGCCCCAAAACACCTTTGTCACATTTGCCGAAGAGTAGTTTTTCATGCTAAGGGTCCTGTTTGAAATATATTTTGTTAGCCAACTTAATTTCCTTACATTTCTTTAACTGGTTGTGAACAATTAGGAAAATTTTTAAATGAGGTTGGCCGCATTAAAGAACTGGCTTTAGTATTATAGCATAGTAGTTAACAAGGCCTAACTGATTAACCATAGTGCTATTTCATCGATGAAATTTTGTGTGGGTCTCTCATGGTGGCTCATGCCTGTAATCCTAGCACTTTGGGAGGCCAAGACAGAAGGAGCACTTGAAACCAGGAGTTTGAGACCAGCCTGAGCAACATGATGAAACCCTGTCTCTACAAAAAAAAAAAAAAAAAAAGCACAAAAATTACCCAGGCCTAGTGGTGGACACCTATAGTCCCAGCTACTTGGGGGGTTGAGGTGGAAGGATGGCTTCAGCTCAGAAGGCAGAGGTTACAGTGAGCCAAGATCATGCTACTGCACTATAGCCTGGGTGACAGAGTCAGACTCTGTCTCAAAAAAAAATTGTGTAGGTTGTGCATGGTGGCTCATGCCTGTAATCCCAACACTTTGGGAGGCCCAGGCACATCTTACACGACCATAGCAGGAACAAGATAGGATTGCTTGATCCCAGAAGTTCAAGATGAGCCTGGGCAACATAGTGAGACCCTACCACTGCAAAAAAAAAAAAAAAAAAAAAAAAAAATCAGGCATGGTGGTGCGCATCTGTGGACCTACCTACTCAGGAGAGGCAGGAGGATGGCTGGAGCCCAAGAATTTGAGGTTACAGTAGCACTATGATTACACCACTGTACTCTAGCCTGAGCAACAGAACATTCTCATTAATTAAATTTTACGTCTTAGAACGTGATGTATCTAGGATATTTTAATGTATGATATCTATTAATGTGAATTCATAGTAGTAAACCAAAAAGTTAAAACCATTAAAAATATAGTTTTGACAAGTTGTTTATTAAATCCACACTTACCCCGTCAATTGATGATGAATTAAAATATGTAACCTACTCTTCATTTCTCTAAATCTGTTCTCTAGTATGAAGGTAAAATTAAAGAATGGTTATATTTTCCTCATTTCTTCTGTTTGGTGATTTGTTGGGATGATGTTTAAGTAAAAATCCAAACTTAAAAAGATTGGGTGACTAACTTTAATTATCATAATTGTCTTTTTTTCACCCTGGCTATCTACTTTCTAAACCAGGTATAGGCCTACTCTTTCTTAAATTGCTGTTTGGTAAATATTTTAGGTTCTGTGGTCTTTGTCCAACCACTCAGCTCAAAGCTGCTGGAGACAATATTTAAAGGAGTGGTGGTGGCCCTGTTCCAATAAAACGTTATTTACAAAAACAGGCAGCGTCTGTGGTTTGCTAGCTTGTGTTCCGAAGTTAGACATTTTTTTGCAAAAATTTGATCCCTATGTTTTCTACTAAGAGAGAGGATCCAGTTTGCTAGCGCGGCAGGTCTGAGAGACGTAACAGCATCACAGCATTTAGGTGTCTTAATTATGTGTTCAGAGCGGTAGTAACTGCCTCATGATTCTCTAGTACATATTTGCTTTTCAGAATGCTTTCATGTTGCACTTTGCAGCGCTGGTTTTACTGTCCCCATCTACAAATGGCAGCACAGGCTGTTCCAGGTCCTCCTTTTCCTCGGAGTCAGTGCTGCCCTGAGCCTCCAGCGCTGCTGAGCTCCCGCCCTGACAGCCTCTTCTTTCTCTGCAGTGTGTATTCTGGGCACCAGTCCATCCTGATCCCACCCTCTGAGCTGGAAACAAACCCTGCCTTGTGGCTTCTTGCCGTGAGTCAGTACAAAGTCCGAGACACCTTTTGCTCCTACTCCGTGATGGAGCTGTGCACCAAGGGGCTGGGCTCACAAACAGAGTCCCTCAAGGTAAGCAGCTTTCTTGGCAGCGCAGCGCCCGGCGAGCCCACAGGGACTCATTTCTGAGAAGGCACATCTGTGGGTGAATTTAAAACAATCCTCAGAAAAAAGCTTAGGTTTATTCTAACGTCACCTGAAGCTTACAAACTGCCTTCATATGAATTTTTTTTTTTTTTTTTTTCCGAGATGGAGTCTCGCTCTAGCCCAGGCTGGAGTGCAGTGACGTGATCTGGGGCTCACTGCAACCTCCGCCTCCTGGGTCTCCATTCAAGCAATTCTCCTGCTTCAGCCTCCCAAGTAACTGGAATTACAGGCATGCGCCACTGTGCCCAGCTAATTCTGTATTTTTTTTTAGTAGAGACAGGGTTTCACCATGTTGGCCAGGCTGGTCTTAAACTCCTGACCTCGTGATCCACCTGCCTCAGCCTCCCAAGGTACTGGGATTACAGGCATGAGCCACCGCACTCAGCCATGAAAATGGTTTTTTGTTGTTGTTGTT
>PVKV010017375.1:0-47837 GCA_004027835.1 Alouatta palliata
TTATTTTTTTTTTTGTATTTTTAGTAGAGATGGGGTTTCACTGTGTTGGCCAGCCTGGTCTGAAACTCCTGACCTCAAGTGATTTACCCACCTTGGCCTTCCCAAGTGCTGGGATTACAGGCGTGAGCCACCATACCCAGCTGCTCTCTGTATCTTATGTAGAGAACAATAACACAGAGATTCTTACTCATATTTTTATGAAAAATTTAAAAAGGAAGCAAAGATTTTTTTAAAAAGGAGTAGAGAGAGTTAATTTTCTTTCTGACACTTCTTAAAATACGCAAGGAATTATCTGGCTGTGTTAGGTATATCAGGTGGTGGGCATTCTGGTTTTTTAGTTGTTGCTGGTATCTTTTTTTGAAAACTTAAAGACTTCTTTTCCTTTTAAAATGCTTTAATATTTGGGTTTGAATAGACAGAATTTAAATCGAAGCCATTCTCTTTTACCTGGGACTTCTGTTTTGTTTTTTGTTTTTGCGACACGGTCCTGCTCTGTCATCCAGGCTGGACTGCACTGGTGCATTCATGGCTCACTGCAGCCTCGACCTCCTGGGCTCAGGTAATCTTCCCACCTCACCCTCCTGAGTAGCTGGGACTACAGGCATGTGCCACCGTGCCTGGCTAATTTGTTGTTGTTGTTGAGACAGGGTTTCACTATGTTGCCCAGGCTGGTCTTGAACTCCTGGACTCAAGTGATCTACCTGCCTTGGCCTCAGCCTCCCAAAGTGCTAAGATTACAGGCATGAGCCACTGCACTGGCCTTACCTGGAACTTTTACTTCTTCAGGCTTCTTCTCAGCCTATAGTCGTGTTATGAAACATCCAAATTCAAATTCTGCCTCCTTACCATATCACCAACAATTCAGTCTTGGCATGAGCCTGTGCGTTAGTCTCAGACTGATTTGATTCACGTTAGTTGTGGCCACCTCATATGTATTTTCTTTTGTACAAGAATGGAGACTACTTTTGTAAATGGGATAAAGTGTAGTGGATTTTTTTTTCTTTTTTTCTGGAAGGAATTTGGAAAGCTTGAACTGTTCTCTCCTGGAGTATGTTAAGAGTATAGGGATGTCTCAAGATATCTGACTTTGTCGATGAACTTCTGCATAGCCTTGATTATTGAATATCACATACCACAACTGGAAGTGTGTTTTATGATCATTCATTAATCCTCTTCATTGCAAAGGCTGAGTGGCACATTTAAGAGGCTGGGGGACATGAGGTGATGGGCACACTGCTTTTAACATTGCTTCATTAAAAGGCAGATTGATTAGGGCCCCTGCTACTGTCCTGAAAATTATACATGTCCTCTGGGTCCAAATTACTGTGCCTTCTGTTTCACTCTGATTTTTGTTTATGGCTTTTAGTACCTCCTAGGTTTCTATTCAAGACCTCATGTGAACTTTCTGTGTCTTGTCTTTTCTGCTTTTGTGATGCTACCAATTAGATTATAGATAGAACATCACATCTGCTCACTGCATCCCAGAATGGGCCATGTATACATTAATTATCCACTTTTCTGGCCCTGTTGAATCTTGATTTGTCAATATTAAGCTTAACAAATTGAAGCTTGTTGCTTTAAGCAATATCTTTGCAGAATATTTTCTTGTGGGTCTTGATTTCTATAGATCAGTCTAAAGGTGCTACCACCCATCTTAGTTCTCTGAAGACTTTTAAATAATATTGTTAGTTTGTGGACATAACGAGAAAGTATACCTTAATAACAGAGCCATTAGATTGCCTGTTAAGAGTTAACTTGCACAATTCTGCACAAAATGGATGTGATTTATTGTGAGTCATTGTTAACTGAAAATTTTCTATAAATAGAGACTCAGAAGATTACAGAACCCAAAGATGTTAATCAAGGTGGTCTCTGGGAAAAATCTGAGAGGCAAGACTGGAAAGTAGTTATCATTTGCTAATCAGAAACATTATCGGAGTATTGTATCCTGTTTTGAAAAGGGCTATACAAATATAACCAGGTTAGCAACTAAGAAAATGTAGAAAAGGAAAGTCACCAAGACAAATACTGTTGATGTTCCTGTAAGCAAAGTCTGGTGGAGAGGAAGTCTTGAATAAAAGAACATTGCCAGCAAAACTACTGATAAATTTAGCATCTATTGTGCCAGGCATATGCTAAAAATTTTATCTGTACTGTTTTCATAAATTCTCAGAAGGACTTTTGACCTACTGTTACATTTTTTTCTTTCTAACTTTTGTTTAAGGTTCAGGGATACATGTGCAGGTTAGTTACATGGATGAATCACTATCACTGGAGTTTGGTGTACAGATTATTTTGTCACCTAGGGAATAACTGTAGTACCCAAAGGTGATTTTTCAGTCCTCACACTCCACCCTCAAATAGGCCCCAGTGTCTGTTGTTCCTCTTTTTGTGTCCATGTGTCCTCAATATTTAGCTCCCATATGTAAATGAGAACATGTGGTATTTAGTTTTCTTTTCCAGCATTAATTTGCTTAGGATACTGGCCTCCAGCTCTATGCATGTTGCTGCAAAGGACATGATTTCATTGTTTCTATGGTTGCATAGTATACCATGGTATATATGTACTATATTTTCTTTATCCAGTCCACTGTTGATGGGCATTTGGTTTGATTCCATGTCTTTGCTTTTGTGAATAGTCCTGCAGTGAACATATGTGTGCATGTGTCTTCATGGTAGAATATGTTCTATTCCACTGGGTATATACCCAGTAATGGGATTGCAGGGTCAAATGGTAGTTCTAAGTTATTTGAGAAATCTTTAAACTGCTTTCTACAATGGCTGAACTAATTTACATTCCTACCAGCAGTGTATAAGTGCTATCTTTTCGCTGCAACCTCATCAGCATCTGTTATTTTTTGATTTTCTAAAAATAGGCATTCTGATTGGTGTGAAACAGTATCTTGTGGTTTTGATTTACCTTTCTCCAATGTACAGTGATGTTGAGCATTTTTCCATATTTGTTAGTTGCCTGTATGTCTTCTTTTGAGAAGTGCCTGTTCATGTCTTTTGCCCATTTTTTAACGGTATTGTTTTTTTTGTGTTAATTCATGTATATTCCTTATAGATCCAGGATATTAGATGTTTGTTGGGAGCGTGGTTTGCAAATATTTTCTCTCATTCTGTACTTAGTCTGTTTACTCTGTTGATAATTTATTCTGCTGTGTAGAATTAGGTCCTGTTTGTCAATTTTTGTTTTTGTCACAATTGCTTTTTGGGTCTTTATCATGAAATCTTTGTCATGGTGTATGTCCTGAATGTATTTCCTTTATGTTTTTCTAGGGTTTTTATACTTTTAGGTTTTACATGTAAGTCTTTAGTTCATCTTGAGTTGATTTTTGTATATAGTGTAAGGAAGGGGTCTAGTTTCAGTCTTCGGCATATGGGTAGCTAATTACCCCAGCACCATTTATTGAATAGTCAGTCCTTTCCCCATTGCTTGTTTTTGTCAATTTTGTCAAAGATTAGATGGTTCTAAGTGTGCAGCTTTATTTCTGGGTTCTCTGGCCTGTTCCAGTGGTCTGTGTGTTTGTTTCTTGTTTGTTTGCTTTACAAATACCATGCTGTTTTGGTTACTGTAGCTGTGTAGTATAGTTTGAAGCTGGATAGTGTAATGCCTCTGGCTTTGTTCTTTTTGCTTACGATTGCTTTGGCTATTCCCACTCTTTTTGGTTCTGCATAACTTATAGTTTTTTTTTTTTCTGTCTTTTTTTTTTAAAGTACATGTGATAATTTAATACATTCATATAATTTGGAAAGATCAAATGAGCGTAATTGGGATAAGCATCACCTTAAATATTTGTCTTTTGTTAGATACGTTCAAATTATTTTCTTCTATTTTGAAATATACAATAGATTATTATAAATTATAGTTACCCTACTGATCTGTCAAACACTTGTTCTAATTTCTTCTATCAAACTGTCTGTTTGTACCCATTAATCAACCTCTCTTTATCTCACCCTCCCGGTTCCTCTTCCTAGCCTCTGGTAACTACCAGTCTACCTTCTATCTTCATGAGTTCCACATTTTTAGCTCCCAAATTTGAGTGAGAAACTCATGTCTTTCTGTGCTTGGCTTACGGGACTTAAGATAATGACCTCCAGTTTCATCCAGTTTGCTGCAAATGAGAGGATTCCATTCTTTTTATATGGTTGAATAATATTTTATTGTGCATATAAATCACATTTTTTTTTTTTGAGATGGAGTCTCACTCTGTCTCCCAGGCTGGAGTGCAGTGGTGTGATCTTGGCTCACTGCAACCTCTACCTCCCAGGTTCAAGCAATTCTCCTGCCTCAGCCTCCTGAGTAGCTGGGACTACAAGTGCCTGCAACCATGCCTCACTAATTTTTGTATTTTTAGTAGAGACAGGGTTTCACCATGTTAGCCAGGCTGGTCTTGAAATCACATTTTATTTAACCATTCATTTATTCATGGGCACTTAGATTTCTATGTTTTGGCTATTATGAATTTTGCTGCAATAAATATGGGAGTACAGGTATATCGAGAAGAATCCAATTGATGGATATACTGATTTCATTTCTTTTTTCCTTCTTTTTTTTTTAGAGATAGGGTCTTGCTGTGTTGCCCAGGCTGGTCTTGAACTCCTGGGTTCAAGCAGTCCTCCCACTTCCGCCTCCCAAAATGCTGGGATTACAGGCATGAGTCACTGCGCCTGACCGATTTCCTTTCTTTTGGATATATATCCAGTAGTATATTGATAGATCATATGCCAGCTCTATTTTTAGCTTTTTTTCTATGTGCATTCTATATATTCTTTACAATATATATTATTGTAGATTCTGGGGTACATGTGCAGATCATGCAGAATTGTTGCATGGGTACATACATGGCAGTGTGGTTTGCTGCCTCCATCCCCCTGTCACCTATATCTGGCATTTCTCCCCATGTTATCTCTCCCCAACTTCCCTACCTGCACTGTCCCTCCCCTAGTCCTCCCCAACAGACTCCAGTGTGTGATGCTCCCCTCCCTGGGTTCATGTGTTCCCATTGATCAACACCTGCCTATGAGTGAGAACATGCGGTGTTTGATTTTCTGTTTTTGTATCAGTTTGCTGAGAATGATTGTTTCCAGGTTCATCCATGTCCCTACAAAGGATATGAACTCATCAATTTTTATGGCTGCATAGTATTCCATGGTGCATATGTGCCACATTTTTCCTGTCTAGTCTATCATTGATGGGCATTTGGGTTCCAGGTCTTTGCTATTGTAAACAGTGCCACAGTGAACATATGTGTGCATGTGTCTTTATAATAGAAAGATTTATAATCCTTTGGGTATATACCCAGTAATGGGATTGCTGGGTCAAATGGAATTTCTATTTCTAGGTCCTTGAGGAATCACCACACTGTAATCCACAATGGTTGAACTAATCTACACTCCCACCAACAGTGTAAAAGTTTGTATTTCTCTACATCCTCTCCAGATTTTTTAAATGATCGCCATTCTAACTGGCATGAGATGGTATCTCAAGGTGGTTTTGATTTGCATTTCTCTAATGACCAGTGATCATGAGCATATTTTCATAGGTTTATTGGCCTCATACATTTCTTCTTGTGAAAATTGTCCATTCATGTTCTCTGCCCACTTTTGAATATGTTTGTTTTTTTCTTGTAAATCTGTTTTAGTTCTTTGTAGATTCTGGATATCAGTCCTTTGTCAGATGGGTAGATTGCAAAAATGTTTTCCCATTCTGTTGGTTGCCAGTTCACTCTAGTGATTGTTTCTTTTGCTGTACAGAGCTCTGGAGTTTAATTAGGTCCCGTTGGTCTAGTTTGGCTTTTGTTGCCAATGCTTTTGGTGTTTTAGTCATGAAGTCCTTGCCTATGTCCTGAATGGTTTTCCCTAGGTTTTTTTCTAGGGTTTTTATGGTGTTAGGTCTTATGTTAAAGTCTTTAATTCATCTGGAGTTAATTTTAATGTAAGGTGTCAGAAAGGGGTCTAGTTTCTGCTTTCTGCACATGGTTAGCCAGTTATCCCAACACCATTTATTAAACAGGGAATCTTTTCCCCATTGTTTGTTTTTGTCAGGTTTGTCAAAGATCAGATGGTTGTAGATGTACGGCATTGTCTCTAAGGACTCTGTTCTGTTCCATGGGTCTGTATCTCTGTTTCAGTACCAGTACCAAGATCTTTTGATGACTGTAGCCTTGTAGTGTAGTTTGAAGTCAGGTAGCGTGATGCCTCCAGCTTTGCTCTTTTTGCTTAGGATTGACTTGGCTATGTGGGCTCTCTTTTGGTTCCATATGAAGTTTAAGGTGTTTTTTTCCAGTTCTGTGAAGAAGGTCATAGGTAGCTTGATGGGGATAGCGTTGAATCTGTAAATTACTTTGGGCAGTATGGCCATTTTCACCATATTGATTCTTCCTAACCATGAGCATGGAATGTTTTTCCATCTGTTTGTGTCCTCTCTTACTTCCCTGAGCAGTGGCTTGTAGTTCTCCTTGAAGAGATCCTTTACATCCTTTGTTAGCTGTATTCCTAGGTATTTGATTCTCTTTGTAGCAACTGTGAATGGCAGTTCATTCTTGATTTGGCTCTCTTTAAGTCTGTTATTGGTGTATAGGAATGCCTGTAATTTCTGCACATTGATTTTGTATCCTGAGACTTTGCTGAAGTTGCTTATCAGTTTCAGGAGATTCTGGGCTGAGACAATGGGGTCTTCTAAATAATACAATCATTCTGTCTGCAAATAGAGACCGTTTGACTTCCTCCTTTCCTAATTGAATACTCTTTATTTCTTTTTCCTGCCTGATTACTCTGGCTAGAACTTCCAATACTATATTGAATAGCAGTGGTGAGAGAAGGCATGCTTGTCTAGTGCCAGATTTCAAAGGGAATGTTTCCAGTCCTTGCCCATTCAGTATGATATTGGCTGTTGGTTTGTCATAAATTTCTTTTATTGTTTTAAGATATGTTCCATCTATACCTAGTTTATTGAGAGTTTTTAGCATAAAGCTCTGTTGAATTTTGTTGAAGGACTTCTCTGCATCTGTTGAGATAATCATGTGTGTTTTGTCTTTGGTTCTGTTTATGTGCTGGATTATGTTTATAGACTTGTGTATGCTGAACCAGCCTTGCATCCTTGGGATGAAGTCTACTTGATCATGTTGGATAAGTTTTTTGATGTGCTGTTGCAGTCGGTTTGCCAGTATTTTATTGAAGATTTTTGCATCTATGTTCATCATGGATACTGGCCTGAAGTTTGCTTTTCTTGCTGAGTCTCTGCTGGGTTTTGGTATCAGGATGATGTTGGTCTCATAAAATGATCTGGGAAGGATTCCCTCTTTTTGGATTGTTTGGAATAGTTTCAGAAGGAGTGGTACCAGCTCCTCTTTGTATGTCTGGTAGAATTCGGCTGTGAACCCATCTGGACCTGGGCTTTTTTTGGGTGGTAGACTCTTAATTGCTGCCTCAACTTCAGCCCTTGTTATTGGTCTATTCAGAGTTTCAACTTCTTCCTGGTTTAGGCTTGGGAGGGTGCAAGTGTCCAGGAATTTATCCATTTCTTCCAGGTTTACTGGTTTAGGTGCATAGAGTTGTTTGTAGTAATCTCTGATTGTAGTTTGTATTTCTGTGGAATCAGTGGTGATATCCCCTTTATCGTTTTTTATTGCATCTGTTTGATTCTTCTCTCTCCTTTTTTATTAATCTGGCTAGCAGTCTATCTGTTTTGTTGATCTTTTAAAAAAAACAAGCTCTTGGATTTAGTATTTGGAGGATTTTTTGTGTCTCTGTCGCCTTCAATTCTGCTCTGATCCTGGTTATTTCTTGTCTTCTGCTAGCTTTTGAGTTTTTTTGATCTTGATCCTCTAGCTCTTTCAATTTTGATGATAGAGTGATTTTAGATCTTTTCTTGCTTCTCCTGTGGGCATTTATTGCTATAAATTTGCCTCTAGACACTGCTTTAAACGTGTCCCAGAGATTCTGGTACATTGTGTATTCGTTCTCGTTGGTTTTGAAGAACATCTTTATTTCTGCCTTCATTTCATTGTTTATCCATTCAACATTCAAGAGCCAGTTCAGTTTTCATGTAGTCGTGCGGTTGTGAGTTGGTTTCTTTATCCTGATGTCTAATTTGATTGCACTGTGGTCTGAGAGACTGTTTGTTATGATTTCCATTCTTTTGTATTTGCTGAAGAGTGATTTACTTCCAGTTATGCGGTCAGTTTTAGAGTGATGTGGTACTTAGAAGAATGTATATTCTGTGAACTTGGGGTGGAGAGTTCTACATATGTCTGTTAGGTCCGCTTGGTCCAGATCTGAGTTCAAGTCCTGGATATCCTTGTTAATTTTCTGTCTCATTGATCTAATATTGACAGTGGAGTGTTAAAGTCTCCCACTATTATTGTGTGGGAGTCTAAGTCTCTTTGAAGGTCGTTAAGAACTTGCTTTATGTATCTGGGTGCTCCTGTACTCGGTGCATATGTATTTAAGATAGTTAGCTATTCTTGTTGCATTGATCCTTTTACCATTATGTAATGCCCTTGTTTTGAATCTTTGTTGCTTTAAAGTCTATTTTATCAGAGACTAGGAACATAACTCCCGCTTTTTTTTTTTTTTTTTTTGTGCTCTCCATTTTCTTGGTAAATCTTCCTCCATCCCTTTATTTTGAGCCTATGTGTATCCTTGCATGTGAGATGGGTTTTCTGAATACAGCACACCAATGGGTTTTGGCCTTTTATCCAATTCGCCAGTCTGTGTCTTTTGATTGGGGCATTTACCCCATTTACATTTAAGGTTAATATTTTTATGTATGCATTTGATCCTGCCATTTTGATGCTAGGTGGTTATTTTGCCATTAGTTAATGCATTTTCTTCATTGTGTCAATGGTCTTTACCATTTGGTATGTTTTTGGAGTGGCTGGTACTGGTTGTTCCTTGTTTTAGGTGCTTCTTTCAGGAGCTCTTGTAAGGCAGGCCTGGGTGTGATGAAATCTCTGAGCAATTGCTTGTTCGTAAAGGATTTTCTTTCTCCTTCTCTTATGAAGCTTAGTTTGGCTGGATTTGAAACTCTAGGTTGAAAGTTCTTTTCTTTAAGGATGTTGAATATCGGTCCCCACTCTCTTCTGGCTTGTAGGGTTTCTGCTGAGAGATCCGCTGTGAGTCTAATGGGCTTCCCTTTGTGGGTAACCTGACCTTTCTCTCTGGCTGCTCTTAGCAATTTTTCCTTCATTTCAACCCTGGTGAATCTGACGATTATGTGCCTTGGGGTTGCTCTTCTTGAGGAATATCTTTGTGATTTTCTGTGTATTTCCTGGACTTGAATGGTGGCCTGGCTTGCTAGGTTGGGGAAGTTCTCCTGGATAGTATCCTGAAGAGTGTTTTCCAGCTTCAGAGAGAATGAACAGAGAGAGTGTTCATTCTCTCTGTCACATTCAAGTACACCTATCAAACGTAGATTAGGTCTTTTCACATAATCCCATCTTTCTTGGAGGTTTTGTTCATTTCTTTTTACTCTTTTTTCTCTAATCTTGCCTTCTCATTTTATTTCATTCAGTTGATCTTCAATCTCTGATATCCTTTCTTTTGCTTGGTCGATTTGGCTATTGAAACTTGTGTATGCTTCGCGTGTGTTTTTCAGCTCTGTTAGGTCATTTATACTCTTCTCTAAGCTGTTTATTCTCGTTAGCATTTCGTCAAACCTTTTTTCAAGGTTCTTAGTTTCTCTGCATTAGGTTAGAACATGATCTTTTAGGTAGGTTAGAACATGATCTTTTAGGTCTGAGAAGTTTGTTATTACCCACCTTCTGAAGCCTGTTTCTGTCAATGCATCAGACTCATTCTCCATCCAGCTTTGTTCCCTTCCCGGTGTGGAATTGTGATCCCTTGGAGGAGGAGAGGCATTCTCGTTTTTGGTGTTTTCATCCTTTTTGTGCTGGTTTCTTCCCATCTTTGTGGATTTATCTACCTGTGGTCTTTGTAGTTGGTGACTTCGGGATGGGGTCTCTGACTCTAAGTCCTTTTTGTTGATGAAGTAATTTCTTTCTGTTTTTTAGTTTTCCTTCTAACTCTCAGGTCTGTCTGCTGTAGGCCTGCTGGAGGTCCACTCCAGACCTTGCTTGCCTGGGGATCACCCACAGCGGCTGTAGAACAGTAAGGGTTTCTGCCAGTTTCTTCTGTTATCTTCATCCCAGAAGGATACCTACCAGATATCAGCCTGAGCGCTCCTTTACGAGTGTCTCTTTGGATATACTGGCATCAGGGAGCTGCTTGAGGAGACAGTTTGTCCCTTATAGGAGCTCAAGCGCTGAGCTGGGAGCTCCATTGTTCCATTTAGAGCTTCTGGGTAGGTACCTTTAAGTCTGCTGCAGCGAAATTCATAAACGCCTTTTTCCCCATGTGCTCTGTCCTGGGAAGGTGTGGCTTTACTTTTAAGTTTCTGACTTGCTGCTGCCTTTTTTCAGAGATGCCCTGCCCAGCAAGGTGGTAGTCTAGCCACAGTCTGCCAGCAGAGGTGTTACTGAGCTGCTGTGGGTTCTGCCCTGGTACTGTGTAAACTTCCTGTTAGAACTGCATTGGTAATGGTGGTCTGCCTTAATAATGCCTGACTGCCTCAGTAATGGGGGACTGCCTCAGTAAAGGTGATTTGCCTTGGTAATGGTGGACTGCTTCAGTAATGGCTGATACCCTAACCCCCACTGAGCTGGACTGTCTCAGGTCCAGCTATGCTTGTTGTAAAACTCAATCCAGAGGGTTTCAGATTGCTGGTCTTTGTAGGGGTTGGGACCTGCTGAGCCAGATCACCTGTTTCCCTGTTTCAGCCGACTTTTTTTCACTTGAATGGGTGGCTCTGTATCCCTGGGGTTCTAGGTGCCTGTTGAAATGGCCGCCTGGATTTGTGTGGGTTTTTGTGCGGAGAACCGCAGCTCTGGCTAAAATAGCCGTGTTGGAGACTTGTGGTGCTTTTCAGCCTGGGAATCTCCTGGTCTGTGAGCAGTAAAAACTCATTTGGAAATGTGGTGATCACTCACCCTCTGCGTTCTTCTCGCTGGGAACTGCACTGCAGAGCTGTCCCTATTTGGCCATCTTGGATGTCTTCCTTCTATTTCTTTGAAAAATGTTGTTGGTAGTTTGATAGGTATAGCATAGAATCTGAAAATTGCTTTGGGCAGTATGGCCATTTTAATAATATTGATTCTTCCTATTCATTAGCCTGGGGTGTTTTCCATTTGCTTGTGTCATCTCAGATTTCTTTTGGCAGCATTTTATTATTCTTGCTGTAGAGATTTTTCACCTCCTTCGTTAGCTGTATTTCTAGGGGTTTTTGTTTGTTTCTTGTCTTGGTGAAATTGTGAATGAGATTGTTTTCTCAATTTGGCTGCCAACTTGGACACTGTTGATGTGTAGAAATGCTTCTGATTTTTGTACGTTGATTTTGTACTCGGAAACTTTGCTGATTTATTAGATCAAGGAATCAAAGAGCTTTTTGGCAGAGACTGTGGGGTTTCCTAGGTATAAAATCATATCGTCTGTGAAGAGAGATAGTTTGATTTTCTCTCTTATTTGGATCCATTTTGTTTTTACTCTTGCCTGACTGCTGTAGATGAAACTTCCAGTACTGTGTTGAATAGGAGTGGTCAGAGTGGGCATCCTTTTCTTGTTCTGATCTTAAGAGGTATGCTTCCATCCTTTGCCCATTCAGTATGATGTTGGCTATGGTTGGGAACCTGTGGCTCTTTTTGTTTGTTTGTTGAGGGTTTTAAACATGAAGAGATACTGAATTTTATCAAAAGAACTTTCTTGCATCTATTGAGATGACCATATGGTGTTTAATTCTATTTATGTGATAAATCACACTGGTTGATTTGCATATGTTGAGGCAACCATGCATCCCAGGAATACCTACTTGGTTGTGGTGGATTAGCATTTTGATGTGGTGCTGGATTTAGTTTGCGAGTATTTTTGTTGAGGATTTTTGCATCGATGTTCATCAGGGATATTGGCCTGAAGCTTTCATTTTTTGTTGTGTCCCTACCAGGTTTTAGTATCAGAATGACACCAGCCTCATAGAATGTGTTAGGAAGGAGGATTCCTTCCTCCTCAATTTTTTAGAATCTGCTGTTGTGTTTTGAACTGTCACCATTTTATACATCTGGGAGATGAAGCTTAGATAGGTTCAGGGATTAGTTCTAATAAATTGCTTATTACCAAGCAATTCAGTTATGGAGCTGGGATTTGAACCTAAGTTCTAGGGTTCCAAGGACTACAGTCACACCAACTGTGCTGTATAATTTTCTTGTACCAAGACTATTTCCATAGGTAAAATACACTTCTTTTGCTCTTTGAAGTACCCAGTTTACACATAGAGTCATATAACCATCAAGAGAATCAAATCCTTTCTGCCACCTTAAAAACAATACCTGTATTCATACTCGGAGTCCCTGGAAGCCATTGCTATGTCTTCTGTTCCTATCTACATTTTTAAAATGTATTTTTATTTTGAAATTCTATTTACTTGTGTAAACTTAAGGGTTACAAATGCAATTTTGTTATGTGCATATATTGCTTGGTGAAGTCTTGACTTTCAGTGTAGCTGTCATCCGAATAATGTACATTGTACCCATTAAGTTATTTCTCATCACCCACTCTCCTTCTGTCCCCCACTTCCTAGTCTCTAATGTCTGTCATTTTGTTTCATCTTCTCCTTATAAGTGGGAACATGCAATATTTCACTTTGTGTTTTGGAGTTGTTTTGCTTATGATAATGGCTCGAGTTCCATCCATGTTGCTCCGGGACATGATTTCACTCTGGTTTTATGGCTGAATAGGATTCCATTATGTATACATACCATATTTTCTTTATTCAGTCATCTGTTGATGAACACATAGGTTGATCCCGTATCTTTGCTATTGGGAATAGTGCTGTGACAAATATAAAAGTGTAGGTATCTTTTTGACATAATTTCTTTTTCTTTGGGCAGATACGTGGTAGTGGGATTGCTGAACTGAATGGTAGTTTTGTCTTAGTTCCTTGAGAAATCTGTTTTCCATAGAGGTTCTGCTAACAATGTATAAGCATTACCTTTTCTTCACATCTTCACCAACATATGTTTTTTTGTTTTGTTTTTGTTTTTTTGACTTAATAGCCCTTCTGACTGGTATAATGCTATCATTGTGGTTTCTGATGATTTAGTGATGTTGAGCATTTTTTTCATATGATGCTTTACTATTTGTATGTCTTTTAAAAAATATTTATGATGTCCCTTGCCTACTTTTTAATGGGTTGTTTGGTTGTTGTTTTCATTCCTTATAAATTATGGATATCAGTTTTCTGCCAGATGCATAGTTTGTATTTTCTCACATCCTGCAGGTGGTCTCTTCTGTCGCTTATTTCCTTTGCTGTGCAGAAACTTCATTACGTCTCAGTTTTCTATTTTTGTTTCTTGTAGCTTGTGTTTTTGAGGTCTTAGTCATGAATTATTTTCCTAGAGCAATATCCAGAAAAGTTTTCCCTAGGTTTTCTTCTCATATTTTTAGAGTTTCCAGTCTTTCTTATATTTAATTCATCCTGAGTTTATTTTTGTATATGATGAGAGAGATGGGCCTATCTACATTTTTTAATGTAAGGTTTACCAATCTGTGGCTGGCTTGTCCAGGGTAAAAATATGCGTTGGTCAGATTAACAAAAATATCTGGTTGAATTGACAGTTGCACCTCTCATTGAAAATTAATATATTGACATTCTGATTAGAATTTCTATGTTGCTTGGTTATTAGGAGAGAATTAACAGGTGTGTGTCTGCTTGAAAATATTCTCTATTTTGTAAAATAAAATGACATATGCATGTGTTTTATATTTGTGGGAGGGATGAATATGATCATGTATAACAAAATATTCTATTATAATGCCTTCTTTAAGTATGTTTAAAATTTATATGGGTCAAAATATTTATTGGTGACCAAAATCAAAAGCACATTAAAATAAATATCCAAAATCAGATTGAATTTCAGATTGGGTTTGATATGGTTAGGCTTTGAGTACCCATGCAAATCTCATCTTGAATTGTAATCCTCATAATTCCCAGGTATCAAGGGAGAGACCAAGTAGAAGTAACTGAAGGACGCTGATAGTGTGTGAGTCGTCCTGAGATCTGATGGTTTTAGAAGGGGCTCTTCCACGTTCGCTCCACACTTCTCCTTCCTGCCACCTTGAAAAGAAGGCATCTGCTTCCCCTTTGGCTTCCATTGTGATTGTAAATATTTCCTAAGGCCTCTCCAGCCATGCTGAACTGGTGAGTCAGTTATAACTAACTCTTTTCTTTATAAATTCCTCAGTCTTGGGTAGTATAAAAATAGAGTAAGATAGGTTTGTTTCACTAAGTGTTTTGAACACAAGTTGTTTAACCAATGACTGTTTATTGAACGTCTTCATCAGGCTAGAAACTGGATGAAGAGGTAGGACTTTAGTTGGAGTGAAAAAACATTCTCAGCTCAAAAAACAACAGCAAGTGCGATGGGTCAAAATGAGAGGAATGTGGCATATGGAGTCATGAAGGAAGACAGATAGCCAAAGGGACATGAGCAAACCAATGGGTATGAGAGCAGAGTAGAGCATGAGCAGGGCTTGGATCTATATTACTGGTTTCTATGATGTGTAATTATGAAGAGTATCATTTCACTCACTGGCTCTGCCCAAATATATTTGACCATATTTACATTCCATCTGTCCCGCTCTAGATTGCTGAAGAAGCTTACACTATCAATGTACTTATTTTCTGAGACATTGAGATGGAGTTTTGTTCTTATCACCCAGGCTGGAGGGCAAAGGCGCAATCTCCGCTCACTACAATCAAAGTACTTTCTTCTCTCCTGTGTACTCGAGTATTCCTTCTCAAATGATTCCTTTCCATTGACTTTAAACTTTGTTATAGCTTTCCCATCTGACCCACAGACATCTCCTCCATGACCCCTTTAGCTCCCTGCAGGTACTGCTTTCTCGTCTACCCTTCATAGCCAGTGTGCTGAAAGCACTTACCTGTCTTCACTTGCGTGCCTTCCATGCGCCCTTCTCCAATTTAGCTTCCAACTTCACCAAAACGACTTTTACGTACAATCATTGATTGTTGTCCATCTCATGGTCCTCTTCTTAGTAAACTGAACAGTATTAAAAACTGTCTTTTTCTGGAGCACTAACTTCCCGTGGTTTCCAGGATAGCCCATCCTTCTCCTCCTCCACGTCTGGTGGTATGCTGTCAGTCTTGCCTGCTGGGAATCAGTTATTAATATTGGTTATCTCGAAATCCCTCTTCTCTTTTACTCCCTACTGTCTCCAAAGTTGCTTTCAACCCCCTTCGTTGGCCTGCTATGAGAATGACATAGGCTAGTTATACTATCTGCTCATCTAATAATTGTAAAGAAAGTGCTTAAAGTAATGCCAGGCAAATAGTAGTTGCCCCCTGAATTTACAGCTGTGGTAATTTGTGGATGAAACCTGAATGACTTCAGTCCATACCTATGTATTCAGTGGCCTATAACCATCTCCTTATTCAACTCTAAAGGCACATCAAACAGTGTGTCCAAGACCTAATGTATGTCATTCTGGTGCTTCATCCCCAGAAGAATAAACGTGGTCTCTCCTTGTGTTTCCTGCTTTAATGAGTGGTCCAACCATTCTGTCATTTGCACAAGCCAGCAAAGGAATTTGGCCCACTAAATTTCTACGAAAAGCTTCCATTTCTCAACATTTCCTCTGCCAGCACAATAGCCAGAGATACCATCATCTTTCATCTGACTCTATAAAAAGAGATTCCTTCGTTTTCATTCTCTTAACTCATCACCCCCTGTAAGTTCTCTCCCAAGCCCCACTACCAGAATGCTTATTTCAGAAGGGCACCCTGAATCCCCCTTTGCTTCAGGCCTTTCCATGGCTTCCCATGACTCTCACAATAATGACCAAAATTCTTCACATGATCTTCCAGGCCCAGCCTGAGGACTGACCCAGCTATCTCCCATCCCACCTCCTGCTGCTCCCTCCATTCTAGCTGTGCCTGTCACCTGGAACTGCTACACACTTTACTCTCCCCAACCAGAGGATTTGTACATGCAATTCTCCATGCTGGAAAGCTCTATCCACCTTTATAAGTAATGTCTTATGCATCCAGTATCTCAGCTCAAACCTCTGTTTTTCAGGGAAGACTTTCTTGCCTTCTACTCTACTTCAGGTTACTATGTTATGCCACAAACTACATTATGCTCCTTTAGAGTAAGTATATATATAAATCTGATATACTGATTTATAAATATTTATAAATATATAAGTATATAAATATATAAGTATATAAATATATAAATATATAAATATATTTTATAAATATATAAATATATTATAAATATATAAATATATTTATATATTTTTTAAATATATTTATATATTTTAATGTAAAATACATTTTATATATTTTAATGTAAAATACATTTTATATATTTTAATGTAAAATACATTTTATATATTTTAATGTAAAATACATTTTATATATTTTATGATATATTTATTATATATAAATATATATTATAAATATATAAATATTTGTAAATAAATATTTATATATTTATATATATATAGATCAGTATATCAGATTATGTAATACCTATTTATAAGCACCACAGTTATTTCTGAAAGAATGAGGTATTGATCCAGCACCAGCCTTAAGAATTCTAGTAAGCAGAAGGTCCCCGGGCAAGATGGCCAAATAGGAACAGCTCCAGGGCACAGCTCCTAGCGAGACTGACGCAGAAGGTGGGTGATTTCCACATTTCTAACTGAGGTACCTGGTTCATTTCATTGGGATTGGTTGGACAGTAGGTGTAGCTCAAGGAGGGGAAGCCAAAGCAGGGTGGGGGGTTGCTTCACCCAGCAAGTTGCACAAGGGACTGGGGAACTCCCTCTCCTAACCAAGGAAAGTTTACCAAGCAAATGGAAAGCAAAAAAAAAAAAAAAGCAGAGGTCGTAATCCTAGTCTCTGATAAATAGACTTTAAACCAACAAAGATCCAAAGAGACAAAGAAGGGCATTACATAATGGTAAAGGGATCAATGCAACAAGAAGAACGAACTCTTGTAAATATAAATGCCCCCAATACAGGAGCACCCAGATACATAAAACAAGTTCTTAATGACCTACAAAGAGACTTAGACTCCCACACAGTAATAGTGGGACACATTAACACTCCTCTGTCAATATTAGATCAATGAGACAAAATTAACAAGAATATCGAAGATTTGAACTCAGATCTGGACCAAGCAAACCTAATAGACATCTACAGAACATTCCCAAATCCACAGAATATACATTATTCTCAGCAGCACATTGCACTTGTTCTAAAATTGACCACATAATTGGAAGTAAAACATGCCTCAGTAAATGCAGAACAGATATCATAACAACAGTCTCTCAGACCACAATGCAGTTAAATTAGAACGCAGGATTAAGAAACTCACTCAAACCGCACGATTATATGGAAACTGAACCTGTGCCTGAATGACTACTGGATAAATAATGAAATGAAGGCAGAAATAAAGATGTTCTTTGAAACCAATGACAATGAAGACACAATGTAGCAGAATCTCTGGGTCACATTTAAAGCAGTGTCTACAGGGAAATTTATAGCACTCAACGCCCACAAGAGAAGTGAAGGAAGATCTAAAATCAACCCCCTAACGTCACAATTAAAAGAACTAGAGGCACAAGATGAAACAAATTCAAAAGCTAATAGAAGACAAGAAATAACTAAGATCAGAGCAGAACTGAAGGAGACAGACACAAAAAACCCTTCAAAAAATCAATAAATCCAGGAGCTGTTTTTTAAAAAAAAAAATCAACAAAACAGAGCACTAGTCAGGCTAATAGAAAAGAGAGCAGAAACAAAGCAATAAAAAATGATAAGGAGATATCACCACTGATCACACAGACAAAAACTCCCATCAGAGATTACCACAAACACTTCTGTGCAAATAAACCAGTAAATCTAGAAGAAATGGATAAATTCCTGGACACTTAAACCCTCCCAAGACTAACCCAGGAACAAATTAAATCCCTGAACAGACCAATAACAGGTTCTGAAATTGAGGCAGAAATTAATAGCCTACCAACTAAAAAAAGTCCAGGACCAGACAGTTTCACAGCCAAATTCTACCAGGGGTACAAAGAGGAGCTGGTCCCATTTCTTCAACTCTTTCAAACAATACAAAAAGAAGGAATGCTCCCTAACTCATTTTATGAGACCAACATCATACTGATACCAAAATCAGGCACAGACACTACTAAAAAGTAAAATTTCAGGCCAATATCCATGGTGAACATTGATGCTAAAATCCTCAGTAAAATACTGGCAAATCGAATCCAACAGCACATTTATAAGTTTATCCTTCATGATCAAGTCAGCTTCATCCCGGGGATGGTTCAACATACGCAAATCTCTATAAATGTGGTCCATCCCGTAAACAGAACCAAAGACAAAAACCACATGATTATCTCAATAGATGCAGAGAAGGCTTTCAACAAAATTCAACAGCCCTTTATGCTAAAACGTCAATAAACTAGGTATTGATGGAATATGTCTCAAAATAATAGGAACTATTTATGACAAATCCATAGCCAATATCATACTAAATGGGCAAAAACTGGAAGCACACCCTTTGAAAACTGGCACAAGGATGCCCTCTCTTACCACTCTTATTAAACATAGTATTGGAAATTCTAGTCAGGACAATCAGACAAGAAAAAGAAATAAAGGGTATTCAATTAGGAAAAGTGGAAGTCAAATTGTCTCCATTTGCAGACGACATGATTGTATACTTCGAAGACCCTGTGGTCTCACCCCATAATCTCCTTAATGTGATAAGCAACTTCAGCAAAGTCTCAGGATAAGAAAATCAATGTGCAAAAATCGCAAGTATTCCTATACACCAATAACAGACAAACAGAGAGCCAAATCATGAGTGAACTCCCATTCACAATTGCTACAAAGAATAAAATACCCAGGATTAAAACCAACAAGGGATGTGAAGGACCTCTTCAAGGAGACCTACACGCCATAGCTCAAGCAAATAAGAGAGGACACAAACATAGGAAAAACATTCCATGCTCATGGTTAGGAAGATTCAATATTGTGAAAATGGCCATACTGCCCAAAGTAATTTATAGATACAATGCTATCCCTGTCAAGCTGCCACTGACTTTCTTCACAAAATTGGAAAAAAACCACTTTAAATTTCATATGGAACCAAAAAAGAGCCCCCATAGCCAAGGCAATACTAAGCAAAACTAAAACAAAACAAAAAAAGCTGGAGGCATCATGCTACCCGACTTCATACTATACTACAAGGCTTCAGTAACTTAAACAGCATGAGACTTGTACCAAAACAAATACAGAGGCCTCAGAAATAATGCCACACACCTACAACCATCTGATCTTTGACACACCTGACAAAAACAAGCAATGGGGAAAGGATTCCCTGTTTAATAAACAGTGCTGGGAAAACTGGCTAGCCATATGGAGAAAGCTGAAACTGGATCCCTTTCTTACACCTTATACAAAAATGAACTCAAAATGGATTAAAGATTTAAACATAAGACCTGACACTGTAAAAACCCTAGAAGAAAACCTAGGCAATACCATTCAGGACACAGGCATGGGCAAGGACTTCATGACTGAAACACCAAAAGCGATGACAGCAAAAGCCAAAACACACAAATGGGATCTAATAAAACTAAAGAGCTTCTTCACAGCAAAAGAAACTATCATCAGAGTGAACAGGCAACCTAAAGAATGGGAGAAAATTTTTACATTCTACCCATCTGACAAATGGCTAATATCCAGAATCTACAAAGAACTTAGATTTACAGGAAAATAACAACCCCATCAAAAAGTGGGTGAAGAATATGAACAGACACTTATCAAAAGGAGACATTTATGCAGTTAACAAACGTGATAAAAAAGCTCATCATCACCGGTCATGAGAGAAATGCAAATCAAAACCACATTGAGATACCATCTCACGCCAGGTAGAGTGGTGATCATTCAACAGTCAGGAGACCACAGATGCTGGAGAAGATTTGGAGAAATAGGAATGCTTTTACACTGTTGGTTGAAGATGTAAATTAATTTAACCATTGTGGAAGACAGTGTGGTGAATCCTCAAGGATCTAGAACTAGAAATACCGTTTGAACCAGCAATCCCATTACTGTGTATAAAAGCAAAGAATTATAAATCGTTCTATTATAAAAACACATGCATACGTATGTTTATTGCAGCACTCTTCACAATAGCAAAGATGTGGAACCAACCCAAATGCTCATCAAAGATAGACTGGATAATGAAAATGTGGCACATATACGCTATGGAATACTGTGCAGCCATAAGAAAGGATGAGTTCATGTCCTTTACAGGGACATGGATGAAGCTGGAAACCATCATTCTCAGCAAACTAACAAAAGAACAGAAAACCACATACCGTATGTTCTCACTCTTAAGTGGGAGTTGAACAATGAGAACACATGGACACAGAGATGGGAACATCACATACTGGGGACTCTTGGCTGGTGGGGGTTTAGAGGAGGGATAGCAGGGGGTGGAGGATAGGGGAGGAATAGCATTAGGAGAAATACCTAATGTAGATGACAGGGTGATGGGTGCAGCAAACCACCATGGTACATGTATACCTGTGTAATAAGCCTGCATGTTCTGCACATGTAGCCCAGAACTTAAAGTACAATTTAAAAAAAGAATTCTAGTAAACAAATTATGCTTACCTTTGAAGCTCTTGATTATAAATATTGAATTTTATCCTGGATATATCAGAATTATTAGGAAGAAAGTTTCCTGAAATGAGCAGGTATATCCCCATTTTCTATGTCAGATGGAAAGCAGGTGTGTCCTGACGATCTGTAGTTTCTTAACCTTCAAAGTCCACATGACACTCGAGTGCTTTGCTACATCCAGGATTTCTGTTTGGCCAAGGAAAACAGGTGTCAGGCCCATTTTAGCAATATATTTGGATGCATCTCCATAAAAAATTTGTTGTGTTAGTATTGGATTATAACCGAAAGTATAAAAGAAATAACCATGAGTCCATACTGAGATGAAAAACGATCAAATAAATAAATGGGAGAGTGAGAGAATTTTTCCATGCACCAGAATGCCAAACAATTGATGTAGATATTCTGCTTACAAGTGGGTAGAACATAACTTCCCACTCCTTAAGATTGGGATGCATATAGTGACTTCCTTCCGAAGAGCACAGTACAGAAAAGTGGGTGATGAGAACAGTAACTTTACAGTGGAGAAATGTGACAAGCGTTACCACAGCCAGGTCATGAAGGGTCACACCAATAGTATAAGGCAAGCTGACGGTCTGTACTTTTAAAATCATTTGGTGAGAATGGTACTTTACCTCTGTGGTCTTCCTTCCCAAAACCCGTAACCTCAGTCAAACCCTAAGAAAAACATCAGCCAAACTCAAATTTAGGGCATTCTACAAAAATAACTGACGAGTCCTCCCTCCAACTGTCAGGGTCATCAAAAACAAGGAAGTCTGAGAAACTCACAGCTAAGACATGCCTAAAATGACAAATAATGTGGTAGCCTGCATGGGATCCTGGAAAAAAGAAAAAGAACGTTAGCTCAAAATGAAGCAAATCCAATAAAGTATGGGCTTTAGTTAATAATACTGTATTAATTATTCATTAATTGTGACAGATAGGAGTTTTTAGTAATAGGGAAAAATAGGAGTTCTGTATATCTTTGCAATTTTTCTGTATATCTGAACTATTCTAACATTTTAGTACTTCTAAATGATTTTATTACATAATTGTGTGTTAATCTCCATACTACTTAATGAAATTTATCAGTTATATTTGTGTTTGATTCCACATGATCTCAAGTTGACTGGAATCACTCAGATTTCTTAATGTAGCTGTTGCAGTTGTCATAAGGCTGATTTTTCTACAATACACATAGAAATCATTACATTATTGTTTAATTTTTAATAATAATCCCGTCATTATAAACTTGAGATTCTTTAGGAAAGTAGAAAGGCTGTAATATGTTATGAGTCACAGAGTATTTCCAGTTTTGAAGTAATCAGACAAAAATCATTAAATTAACTAAGTAAATTGGCATACAAATTTGAAAAAAAGTACTTTTGAGAGGACCAGTCCAGACAATGTGTCTGTAAGATAGGCTTTACAAACTTAGTTTGATTAATTTTTGTTTTTCCGAGGATTTGATTCTCTTCTGTAATTACCGTTCTGTTTTTTTCTGACAGGCTATCAAATATTGGCTGCCTTAAGCTCCCTGTGAATTGAGTTATTCTCAGTAATACTCTGTATTATGAAGGCATTATTTGAGTGGCTGTCCAGTGTGATCTGGTTATTTGGAGTTTTACATAAAACAGGTGGTTCTTTCCATCTCATTGACATTTCTTATTATCCAGAATTCACCATCCTTTTTCTATGGCTCGTCATAAGCAGGCCATCACACACAGGGCTCTATCCTATAGTTTGCCCCAGTTTATTTGGCTTTTCATTTACGTTCTAATCTTTTCTCTTAGATACTCCACATTCCCTTGTTTTTGGACTTTATCAAAGCTTGCTATGTGATTATTTGTTTATTACACTGGGAATAATTCCCGAAAGGCTTTGTAACAGCTAGTCATATTTGTTTGGCTCTGTGAGATGACCCAGGCACCTCTGATTTCAGTCAGAGGGGCCATTTACTTTGAGTGGACAATGCTCAGAACCAAAGAGGAAGCAGCCTGCGATCTGTGATCCTGCAATGTGAATGCTGCTCAATGGGGCCATTTCTGCTGACCCAGATACCTGGAGTTGACGCTGTTTGTCCAAACCTCTGCACTGATTTTCCTTGACTTAGATGTGATGCTTTGAACTTGAACTGTTGTACTATGACTGTAATTCCACGAGCACAGCCTTTGGCATCGTGTAGAGCAATGTCTGAATTCTGCCTCAGTTGTCTGTTACCCTTTTGATCTTGAGGATGTTACTTAATCTCTGTGGGTTTCAGTTTCCTCATCTGTCAAAAGAGAATAATAGCACACTGGCAGAGTTGTTATAACACTTCGATAAAATGTTTCCAAAACTCCTTTAGAAAGCCTGATTCTGTATCATGGACACTAACTACGAGGCCTGAGCAGATTCAAGAGAAGGATCTGCCTTTGATTTGGTTTTGGGTGCTAGGGGTCACGTGGGAGAAGAGAAACAGAAAGAAGAGATACAAGGCAGATAGTGGACTCTGGGCAAGAATTTTGGAGCCTCGTACCTGAATACGCAGCCTGGCTCTCCCACGTGTTAGCTCTGTGGCCTTGTCGTTATTGAACTTCTCTGATGCTACAGTTTTCTCAGCTATGAAGTGGAGACTGAAATAGTGCCTAATTCAGTAAACGTGAAGTGCTCAGAGCAGTGCCTAGCGTGCAGTATTAACTGTCCAGTATTATTAGACGTATTCTTTTCCTAAGGTTTTACATTTACTACACCAGATAATCCGCTTACTCATCAATATGTCTTTTTCCAGCCTCAGTAAGAGTATGAAAATCATTTTGGCCTTTTTAATATACTCATATAAACAAAAGTTTCTCCTTTCAAAGAAGTCATACGAGGAGGTGCTACATTTATGTCGATATATCAACATATTTGAATAATTATTTTTAAATTTTCCTTAGATGCTGGAAAAAGATACTCTTTTTAGTATCCTCAGTAATTACAAATTTTTGAATACAGAGTATCAAGAATTAAGCCAACTCTATTAAATTATCTACGTTGATAATCTGTCTTCTATATGTATAATTTCGCATACTTGTACAGTTACATACATTTTATAACTTTATGATCTTAATAAAACATACGCATATCCATTTATACATAAACTGTGTGTGTGTGTGTGTGTGTGTGTGTTTTGGAAAAGGGATTATCAGGAACCGGTGTTTAATGTAAGCTGAGTTATTTTCATGAGGATAAAGTCAATCATTAAGTCACACCTCCTGTACAAAAAAAATCGCATGTGATTTATTGCATGTTTCAGAAGTTTTAAAATAAAGCCTAATTAGGTTTTTGTCCTTATGGGACAAATTCTACATAAAGCATGCATCGAGTCAAATGGACTAAAAAAATAAACATCTTTTCTTTCCAGTGGCTATCCTTTTCTTCCCTTCCGTATATCTACATCCTATAGACACTGTAATACTATAGCACTGATCTTGGGGGACCTGCAAGAAAGGCCAACAGATGCAGGGGTGGGGGTGCTGTACTTCAATAAGATGCTCAATGTAACCTTGGCATAAGCCTGCCTCCTCTGTTGCTTGAGAAAGCCTCACTGCTTTAGCAGCCGCTGATATATCTGTATGCATTTGGCATCCTGAACGTGGCCACTTTAATTATTTTAAGGTTTCCTCTAAAAGTCTGCCTTGCTACTTGAATGGAGATGTGGTCATTTGTGCTAATTGCATTTTAGAGTATCTATTATATTGGTTACAGTAAGCTAATGTTTACAACTTGTGTTCATATCAAATGCCATTGGGCACTTAATTATGTAACAATTTGCTACCTAGGTATATTCTGCAAACATCAGAAAGCATCAGTCCATCTCCACATCACTATGTCTGGACTATGTGTTCATCATATAGTTGTGGCTTTTTTTTTTTTTTCAGGCTCACTGAAGTGCTGCATGGCCAGTGCTACTCAAGCCCAGGGTCCTGGCTTGAGAGCCCTCTGCCTGATGCCCGGAAAGGGATTTGAGACTGAGATAATACTGTTGCACTAGGGCCTCTGCCACGAGGCTTTTAAGAATGAGAGAAACTAAGATACAATACGACTTGTGGATCTCGAGGATCATAAACTGCTTGGATCGCTTACCTGTGAAAAGCAGAAGATCTTCAAAAGCCAAAAAATATGCCTTCTTTCTGACATACGGGCACAGAGCCTGGACACTGAGAGACCTCTGTTTTATAGAGAATGGTACTGAGGCCAGAATGGTGAAGAAACATGCACAAAGAAAGGCTGGACCAAAACTGGGCCCGGATTTTGAGAAAATGAAACCCACGATTCCTATTTTTATTTTAGTTCTTTTGATCTAAGAGAAAAACTGCATAGTCTGGTAATATACTTAGTAAAAAGATCAACGGTTGGACTCTGTGAAGGTTTCGAGGATTGGATGTGTCTTACAATGTGATCATGGAGTTAATTTTACTCTAAGGCAAGATTTTAAGATGAGCTGGTGTTCTCTTGTTACGACCATACGCCATCATTCCCTCCCGCCTCGCTCCAAATGTGAATAGTATTCCCATTGTGGGAACTACTGATTGACATCAAGGCACTCTGTTGTCATGGCTCTAGTTAAAAAATGTGAAAGAAACTAGATCTTTTCAACCTAAAGGTTCTCTCTGTATAGTTAATTAAAGACATTTGAAGAAGACATTTGAATTATAGGAAAGTGATGATATCACGTTATGACATTTATTCCTTACCCCAAGAATCTCAGTAATTGGTTCACCTATTCCAAACTGTTATTTTATCAGAGGCTAAAGATTCCAGGACCCCCAGTCAGACTTATCTAATTTCCCTAATTGGCATAAAGGAAAAGAACTCTGGACATAAGAACTTTTTGATTTGTGAACATGCCATTCACTCACTTGTTTTAAGACAGAATTTAATGTAAAACTTACCTAATGTTAATGAAAGTCTATAGGAGACTTTAGCCAGGGCTTAACCACTGGCTAATATACAATTTATTCCATTGTATTAAAAATTTTAAAAATTTAATGAAGATTCCACAGAAATATAAACTATGAGAATGCAGTGTAGCTTAGGGTGCATGTTGTAGAGATTCTCACTTTACAACGAAGGAAACTAAAGCCTGGAAAAAGATTAAATGACCTTTCTATAATTATATAAAAGATAAACAGACAGTCCATAGCAACATAGATACCAGATCCCATAGCTTTTAACTTTTAAGTCCAGTATTTTTCGCAGTAGGCCAGGCTATTTTATGTAATCAGAGTTATTTTATTCTATACAGTGCTGTTGTGATAGATGAAAAACGGAAGGTATACTCATCGCTTTCTAAGAACTTCACTCTCAAAAGTCTTGTATCTTACAATGGATAGATAGGTGTATTTACAAGTATATCTATGACTTCTTCAAGAATAACTTACTACTACTACTTTCCTTCAATTTTTTTTTTTTTTTTTTTTTTTGTGACCGAGTCTCAAGTCTGTCACCTAGGCTGGACTGCAGTGGCGCAATCATGGCTCACTGCAGCCTCTGCCTCCCAGGCTCAAGTGATCCTCCCATCTCAGCCTCCTGAGTAGCCAGGACCACAGGCACGTACCACTATGCCTGGCTAATTTTTGTGTTTTTCATAGAGACGGAGTTTCCCCATGTTGCCCAAGCTGGTCTCAAACTCCTGAGCTCAGGTGATCTCCCCCTCAGCCTCACAAAGTGCTGGGCTTACAGGTGTGAGCCACTGTGCCTGGATTAAAAATGTTTTAAAATATACCTAAAATCTGATCATATATGGTAACCCAAGCCAATAACACAACAAAACCAGTCAAATGAATGCACAACGGCATTGTCTGAAGATGGTAGAAATGTGATTTAAAATATCTTACCAATAACTGCAGAGTAGTGGAAAAAAAAAAAAGAATAAAGAAATGTGATTTAGGTGAAAGTGTATGAACAAAGGCACAGGTGAGTCTAGTAAGAGTCAGCAGCATGAGGTACCCACTAGGAAAAGAAGTCCAGGTTAGGCTGCTCTAATTGAAACATGAGCAATTAGAATGATGGAAATAATAGGACTTCTTTGCTTTGTGTAGCCACATGATGGGACCTGGTGTTATGTTCTGTGTGACACATCATTGAAAGCACTACTGATCAACTGGAATCTATTCCTAGGCTCCGAAACTGAATGTTGAATAGACTAGAAGTCACAGAGTAACGTCTAAAGAAGTTGCAGATATTTTGTGTAGAGAAAGAAATTCTACATGGGGGATGACAGATGGGGAGGGACCATCACGTGGAAACCACACCAGATATGAGCTCCCTAGATTTCAGCAACTGAGGGACCATCATGTGGAAACCACACTAGATTTGAGCTCCCAAACTTTGAAATCAAGGGCTAATAAACAGAAGCTCCAGTGAGGCTCCCACTATCACGGGGCAGGACCTTTTGGCCCAGGGTTTCTTGGTTTTTGCTTTGTTTTGTTTAGAGACGGAGGCTTGCTCTGTCACCCAGGCTGGAGTGCAGTAGCATGATCTCGGCTCACTGCAACCTCCACCTCCTGGGTTCAAGGAATTCTCATGCCTCAGCCTCCCAAGTAGCTGGAATTACAGGTGTGTGCCAACACACCCAGCTAATTTTTATATTTTTAGTAGAGATGAGGTTTTACCATGTTGGACAGGCTGGTTGCGGACTGCTGACCTCAGTTGATCCGCCCGCCTCCACCTCCCAAAGTGCTGGGATTTCAGGCATGAACCACCACGCCCGGCCTTGGCCCCGGGTTTTAAATACTCAGACTGTTGCATTCAGAAGATGGAACGGCTTGTCTCTCTCCCAGGGCCCTGCGTTTATAGTCACCAGCGGTGTTCCCCTCAAGCCTGGATGATTACATGGAGGAGGTTTTAAAGGGCAGCATTCACAATTTAGATTTGCGGTCGGACCAGATGACCTTTTTAAGGTGCTTTCCAGCACCTGGGGTTTTATGATTCTATTTCTATCATGCATCTACGCTGGGTATGTGTCACATTGTTTGAAGCAAACACTGAGAATGAACAGGAGCACAGGGTGGAATGTTGATGGCGCTCACATCTATTTTGTGTTTCAATTTCTGGAAGCGGTCTTTGTCTTTGAGGCAGTTTGGTCCCTGACCTTCTGTAACATTTGGAGCACAGCCACACTGTCTTTGTTTACTGTAAAGAGCGTGGAAAAACCGACTTCCTGACAGTGCTCTGCAAAGTCTAAGGTCAAACCACTCACAGGTGAACAAACACAGTTCTTCCACCTTCAACTTGCCATTTGGTCCCTGTAAAATGGACACGGGTAACAACGCTGGGTCGCAGAGAGAGGGGAAGTCGGTCCTCTGCCAGCAGCTAGCAATTAGTCACTCTGTCAGTCTACTTTGGGAAGGGCTCATCTGAATTCAGCATCCATTTTGAAGACGTCAGAAACTATAACGTGCAGTTTTAAGTCCTCTAGCAACTCTGCTAAATAACCCTAGAGACCCCGCCTTTACTGACACTGTTGGCACACCGTTAATACTTCCCAGGAGTGCACAGATAAAGCGTAGCGTTCTTACATTCTTACTTAAAGGACTGAAGAGTCACATTCATTGAATATTCACATCATGCGAGCTATTTCTGCTACGGTAAGATCTCCAAGGGGCTTCGGTGCGCTGATTCCTTGTCAAGAGAGCACACCCTTTTTATTTTTATTTTTTTAACTAAACTCTGCTCTTTTTTCCTTTTTTTTTCCTGAGACGGTGTTTTGCTCTGTCGCCCAGGCTAGACTGCAGTGGCATGATCATGGCTCACTGCATCCTCCACCTCCTAGGCTCATGTGGTCCTCCCACCTCAGCCTCCTGAGTAGGACTGCAGGTACACACTAAATTTTTGTACCTTTTTTTGGTAGAGACAGGGTTTTGCCATGTTGCCCAGGCTGGTCTCGAACTCCTGGGCTCAAGCGATCCACCTGCCTTGGCCTTTCACAGTGCTGGCGTGAGCCACTGCCCCTACCCCGCCTACTCTGCTATTTTTTACTATCATCAAATGTAATAGCTTCCCTCTGTAAAAGGAAGGGAAATGTCTTCCTGGATAAGTGTATTGTAAGCTCTGTAAGGGCCCTAGACAGTGCCTACCACACTGCCTTAGTCCACATAATGCATTTGGGTGAATATCACCGAATCAAACAAAGACCCTGCTGACACAGTTACTCAGTATCAGTTATTTGTGAGATCCAAGTTTTCTTCTTACTATTTAAAGGATTAAAATCGATCTAAAGTGATATGACAACATTCCCAACATAAATTGTCTTTTTTCTTGGAATAAATTCAGCTTTATTTCACTACTTTTTTCTCGTTCTCTCTCTCTCTCTCTCTCTCTCTCTCGTTTTTTTTTTTTTTTTGGTCTCTAGTATAAGCAGGCTCTTAAAATGCCCTAGTTATCTAACACTGCTCTTGAACTCCACTTACAGATGATATACTAGCCTTTTACTAAAATATGTCTGGGTATTAAAAGCTCAATTCTTTACTGCTGATGAGAAAGATTATTAACACTTTTTTTCCCCAGCTATAATATGAAGCAGTAACACCCCTTTTTACTTCCACAGCCAGAGGCAGTATGTCACATTAACCTTCATTAACTGCCCAAGAAATGAGGTACGTTCATTACTGTAGTATTCTGGTTAGCTAAGATTGTGTGAGAAGGCTGATAAGTGTCTGTGGTTTCTCCCTTGGCTATTTAAAAAAATTAAAGAATGGTAAAGTATGTTAGTCCGCTTACCTTATCGCCCTGCTAAGTGCAAACATTCTGATCAGGGATCCAGATCTAGAGAGGATGAGTCTGCAGCTGGTGGGCAAGGATGGAGGTCGCTGGGCAGAGTGGAGCAAACAGCCTGACCAAGATCAGCCTTTAGAGAAGCATCCGAGGCGTGTGGTGGGGGAACGCAGGTAGCATCTGAAATCTAGGCCAAAGGTGGAAAGAGAAAATAAATTGTTTCTTTATAAGTAATGGCATGACAGAAGCGAAGGCACATAAGCCACTCAGATATCCTGTGAATTACTAAATTCACTGTAGAGATTTTTGTTATATGTGGCATCATCACTTCTGATGTTCCCCTTTCTACCTCCATCATCTTCATTTATTCATTATTTTAAAAAGATATATCAAGCAGTTTGCTAGCTACTAGGGGAAAAAAATGAATGACACAACTCCTAAGCTCAAGGAGCTGCATTCTTTCTTCATCTGCACTATAAAAAATGTTCATTGCAGCACTCTTTACAGTAGCAAAGACCTGGAACCAACCCCAATGCCCATCAGTGACAGACTGGACAGAGAAAGCGTGGCACATATACACCATGGAATACTATGCAGCCATAAAAAACGATGAGTTCGTGTCCTTTGTAGGGACATGGATGAATCTGGAAACCATCATTCTCAGCAAACTGACACAAGAACAGAAAAACGAACACCACATGTTCTCACTCATAGAC
The DNA here is from genome assembly GCA_004027835.1 of Alouatta palliata. Classification (NCBI taxonomy): domain Eukaryota; kingdom Metazoa; phylum Chordata; class Mammalia; order Primates; family Atelidae; genus Alouatta; species Alouatta palliata. The sequence goes on from PVKV010017375.1 coordinate 30,235, forward strand.
GGGTGTTGAACAATGAGAACACATAAGCACAGGGATGGGAGCATCACACACTGGGGTCTGTTTAGGGGGACTGGGGAGGGATAGTGGGGCGTGAGGAGGTTGCGGAGGGATAACATGGGGAGAAATGCCATATATAGGTGACAGAGGGATGGTGACAGCAAACCACCTTGCCACATATGTACCTATGCAACAATCCTGCATGTTCTGCACGTGTACCCCAGAACCTGAAGTACAATAAAAAAAATGTAGTGTCAGCTTTACCATCACCTCTCTTGTTTTCCAAGAATACCACAATAATGTCATTTCTTTATAACACCACCAGCATCCATCTCAGTTTTCTTTCACCACTGCCAAGGTTTGGGCACCATTCCCTCTTACCCAGGCAATTGCAGAAGTCTCTTGATTAGTCTTCTTATATCCAATCCCTTTCTCCCCCATCAGTCTTAGATTTGGTTATTGGACTTATTATCCTACAGTTTGGTTGTTGATCCCATTGTTTATGAAGAGGATAATGTCTTAGCTTTATATTGTGGCTCTCCTCAACCTAATCCCACTTCAACAGAACTAATACCCTACTTGAACCACAGGGATTCCTTCGTCCACCTTCAGGCATATGTATGTGTTTTCACATATCTGGTCTCCTTCCCACAATTTCATTTCCAAAGCAGGACAGCATGTTGGTTAAGACCATGTGCTTGGGGGCCAGATGTGTTTTGCCATTTCCTTGCTGTGTAGTTTGGACAACTTATTTAAGCTCTCTCTTGTGCTTCTGTCTGTATATCACTGGAAATAACTTATTAAAAATATTTCCTCATAAAATTAAGTAGGTTAATTTCTCTAAAATGTTTACAATAGATGCTGACACACAGTAAGTGCTGATTTTTAGCAACTGCCATTGCTATTGTTGTTAATACCTAAACCTCGCCTTACTCCCTGGCCAAGTATTTATAGCTCATTGCAAATCCCAAGGAACTCTGGGAACCTCCTCAGAGATTTAGGTAGAATTATTTGTTTCCTTTTCAGGCCTTCTATGGCACCACTTATCTGACTCAAATTTAGCAAGTGGATTGAGACCTACTCAATATTTTCATGGGAAATAAAACCTGAAGAAATGACTAGCAATAGAAGATAATAAACAGTAATGATAGGAAAATGTAGCACAGGCTATATAGAGTGTATGTTCTCTGAGGGTAGGCACCGTGCTTCGTGTGTCTTTGCTTCTCATAGTATGCTTTATGCCTTCTTAAGAAAATTAAGCCCCTATTTTTTTTTCTCTGATTGAATGGAGGATGTGAGTAGAAGATCATTAATGGACCAATCTGTTTACATAGACAATGTATAATCAGATAATAGAGGGTCTTGACTGGTAGTGTATGAATGTGAAGAAATAAGGAGCCACCTTGGTTTTGGACAAAGTGTTGTCTAGCCCATCTGGACAGTAGTTCTGGACATCGGGAATGTGTTGGTTTGGTAGGATTAGTTTGGCGGCAGCCTGCCAAATAGAATGAAACAAAAAGAGGGTGACCAGAGAGATCATTGGGTGGGAGGGTATGAGTACCTGAGCTTGAACTCTAGGAATGAATGAGGAAGAAATTTTAAATCCAACAGCAGATGGTAAAGAACGAATATCTAGGATTTGAGAAATCACAGAGGGTGCTGAAGAGGCAAGGGTAGAGAAGGTGACTGCTGGATCTCTTCCTTGGTTAACTTTGGAGAATTCAAATTGGGAAAAGGTTTTCTTGAAGGACAAAAGATGTGTGCATTTACTAGACCTTGAGCTCCAAGATGGCAGAGACCATGCCTGTGTTGCTCGTCACTGGAACCCCAGTGTCTGGGACCGTCCTTGACACACTCTTACAGTGAGAGGCTAAAAGGGCATCTGAAATTAATTAGTGGCCACTTAACTTGATATCTACACAGTCCAATAAGATATACTGTAGACAATTATCTCCCACCTGTTTAACGATTCTCCAGTTCTTGTTAGCTGGCGTAATCAATTTTGCTAAAAAGCCATACCTCTCACATCTTGGGAAGGATTTCCCAAATAGGCAACTTACTTAATTCCAGGATGAGTGACATGATCTACAGACCCTGAGGCCATCTCACTCATACCTGCCTTAATGTAACTAGTAAAACATACTTGACAGTGCAGCACGTCCAGAGAAAGGTGCTCCAGAAACCAATTGTTTGCTCTCACCCTGCTGAGAAGTAGCAATCTCCATGTGGCTTCAGGGCTGTAGCTGCAGCCATGAACAGTGTTAGAAAAATATCACCACCATTTGCCAGCATGAGATGCCAAACTGCAAATAGGAGACATGTCGATTCAATGAAGCAGAAACGTTTTACTTGTTTTTAAGATTACTTGCGAGAACATTATTGCTATGTCTGCCTTTAAATAAGAAATTGCATTTTTTTTTTTTTTTTAAAGAAAAAACACCATCTCCTCTCTTCTCCCTACAAAGGGACAAGGTTTTCCCACTCGGGTGAACATTGCCTGTGCTGCTTGCCGAAGAAAGGGAGCAGTCTTGGCAAGCATCTTATTAGACTAAAAATAAATTATTCAGAATGCAGGTTCAGATACAGATCGAAGGGAGAGATAATAGAATTGGTTTTCCAAGCCCAATCATGCTGTGAAGACGTGGTGTGTGCTTTTCAGGAATCCACTTAAGTGGAATCAGCTTTGACTAATACAAACTAGAAATAATATTGCTGCCATCCAGCTTGTGTCTGTGGTACCGCATCCTCAGAATGTCTTCAAGTATCCACGGCCTCTTTAGTGTCTGTAAGTGTGCAAATGGAAAAGTATGTATGTATTCCCAAGCAAGCTTCAGTGGCATGCTTCCCATTGTTCTTTTAAGGGAATGTCTTCCTGGCCGCCGGAGCGGGGCATGTCTCACTTGAGGTTTGTGCCCCTCCTGCTCCCCCTGCCTGGGTGAAGTAGTTGACCACATCAGCAGCCGACTGCAGTTTGTCATGTGGTTTCTCATGTGATGCTGGGTCTGCAGCACTTGGGAGCTAGAGCCTTTGTGACTGGAACTCATGGACAGACAGTAGTGTTCAGGGACAGAACCGATTTTGGAGGGGGTGGGGAGGCCAACAAGCCAAGAAACGTCAGAAATAAAAGTCGCATGAAGTACTTTGATCTCTGTATTCTTTTTTTTTTTTTTTTTGAAATTTTATTTTAACACTCTTGCTTTTTTTTATGGTTTGTGTCTGTTTTTTCCCACCCCCACTGGCGCCGAGCTGCACTGTTTTGTGTTTTTTTTTTTTTCCCTTTTTTTTTTTTTTTTTATTCTGAAGCCAGACCGTCTTTCCTCACAGCTCCAGGGCGGCATCTCCGTGGGCACGCCAAGCTTCCCCTGGTTACCTGAGCTGCTCCTGCGTCTCCCGCCCGGGCTTCGCCGTGGTGCCCCGATCCCGGACTCGTGTGTCTGCGCCCTGCGGAAGAAGGCCCTGCTGGCGGAGCTCTGGCCGGGGTCTCCTCCCTCGCAGCTGGGCGAGGGGACCTGCAGGACAGGGTGAAGCTGCAGAAGACCTGGGGAAGGATGGCCAGAGAGGACGCCAAGGACTGGCGAAGGGGAAGTTAGGAATGCCATCCATCCAGTGCCCACCGGTGCTCCGCAGGGTAAGGGCAGCCGTGGCCCCCGCCGCGTGCGCCCAGCTCGGGCTGCTCCCAGGGATTCAGTCTGAGGGGACAACCCGTGGCGACATGTGGTGGCATTTTACCTCACAGCGCAGCTGAAGATGGATCAGCAAGGCATCTGATGCCTGGAAAGGCAGAGCTGGAGAAAGGCGGAGTAAGGGAGCGCGTGCAAGGCAAGAGGAGATGCCGAATGCCGGGGCGATTGTCTGCCGCTTGCTGTGCATTCTCATTCTAGGGGGATGGCATAATTTATAACCCGGCACATGGATGGAGGAACTGTAAATCCTAGTCTGGATGTCCCCGGCGCTGTCAACGAAGGAACTGATGGGCTAGGTGACTGTACCAGTGTCCCCAGAGAAAATCGCAGCCTCGCAGCATGGATTTAAATGCATGTGCATGCATGTAGAGACATGGAAAGAGGTTTCTGACCATTTTACACAGGAAGCCTGTCACTTTGCTGGATCGGGCTTGATTGCAGCTTGTGTTTTCAGCTCCAGCTCAACACCCATTTCCTGACTAGTGAGACAGCATGGCCAAAGCAGCTGCATGCAGAATTTTCTTTTTACTGTGAAAGCAAGCCCCCTCTGTGTTAACTCCTTCCAGTTCTGAGTGCTCTGTGCTTTGCTAGGACCGATGGTGGGGTTTTGTTTTCTTCTCCTACAGATCCCTGTAAACACAGCTGTATTCAGTAATGGCAAAAAATTCTATCCTGTAAATAGAAATCCGATCAATTTAATCAAAATAAATGTATCCCAGATGACTTTGAGACCAGCTGGCTACCACAAGCTTCAGATGCTAAATGCTCAGTGGAGATGAATGCTGTGTTATATTTACATGTTTCAGAATGCTGGGATCAACCTGTAATTTGCATAAAGAAATTCTTTTCTAAAGAGAGGTGGTCCTGCCAGCTCACAGTTAGGCAGTTAGGTACAGGTGTAAATGTTGTTCATGTGATTTGCAGATTTGCCGTGTTGCATTTAGAAAGGCATGTGCCATAAGGCAGAGTATGGCCGTTGTCACTATGGAGAATGCTTGCTTCTAACTTGCTGTCATGGAGAGCCGAGTGCCCTCCGAGTAGATTCTGGTGAGGCTGAGGGCAGGCACTGGAGGCTTGTTGTACATTCAGATGTGAGGACTGGGGTTCTCCAACCCCAACTCAGTGGCGTCGGCCAACCCTGGGGGTGAGGAGCTTTCCCAGTTGTCATGGGGAGTTCTTCTGGGACGCCTGTCTGGCCCTTCCACTGTTTGTTACTAATTCTAACTAATTCTACAAAGGCAGCTCTGTGTGCTGGATTATGTTTGGCCAGCTGTTGATGCATTCCTGCGGGTGGGGCCGGGTGAGGATCTTATTACTGTACTTTCAAACTGGAGATGGGTGTGCAGGCATAGGAAGGAAGGAAAGGAAAAGCAGTAAGTTACAGAATCTGATCGCGCGTACCTCTTTCTCCAGAGAGTCCTCGAGTGAATCCAGAAAGGGTTTAAAGTGAAAAGAGGAAAGAGAGTGAGTGATTAGGGGTGGGTGGCATGAGGGGAAGAGAACCAAACGGAGCAAGCGCACAAGAGAAAAACAGATTTGGAACTTCAAAGCTGCATAGACAAGCAGAATGTCAGCAGCTTGTAATTAGCGGTTCACGGTTGCGTCAGTGACTGTATCTATCCAAGAATAACTCTGATGTGTGCCACAAAGTGAAGAAGACAGCCATAACTAAGTTATCAAACCCAGTTCAAACAAGGGCAAATGGATTAAGAAATTTTCTATGTTTGTACATCAAACACTGACGGATTACACAGAGAAGTCTTGCCGAATTCTGTATAATTGAAGGCTAAATTATCAATTTGTCAGGGGGGATATATTCATTAAATCAAACTGTGAACCCTTAAACGTGCAAATTAATCATGCGAGAATATATCAGTGCAAGCTCTATCAGTACAAGACGTTTTGCTAAATAGCCAAAAGAGCCACTGCCAGTCTACTGCCTGTATCTTTACATAATTTTTTTTTGTTTTTGTGCATTTCAATAGAGAGAAGTCAAAAGTTACATTCAAGTAAATAGGGTAAATTAGATTCGAACATTCCCACTTTCGAATTTAAAAAACAACTAAGTCGTTTTGATTTTTTTTTATCTCTCGAGTTTAAACCTTGAAGGAGCTTTTGCTGTTCTGAAGCCAAACAGCAGCCAGTCAGTAATCGCTATGGGAAGTCAGGGTACCACGGTTGTTGAGATTTGAAGGCCACGCTCACTTCCCTCCCTCGTCTCCTGTGCTTCGAGATTTTGGTGCTCCCGCAGCCTCCACAAAGAGACGGTGGGAGGAGCTGATTGGTCCGCAGGCTTAGAATGTTTACTCTTATTTGTTTGCAGCGCTCCTCCGCGGCATTCATTTTGTATTTCTATTTGTGTTCATGCTGCACAATTACTCCTGACCTGCTTTGTTTCTCTACCCAAAGAGAACTCAGTTTTAGTTCAGCTCTTGTGTTTAGTTTTTGGGTAATATGTGCATATGTATTGCATTACCCATGTATGCATTTTTCTTTCTTTTTTTTTTTTTTAATGTGGATTAGGGAAAATTGTAGGCATGGAAAGCTGTGTATATTAAATCAATAGCTTTTTGAATCACATGTAATATAATTTAAATATACTCACTTTGAGGTTGCCAAAAGTGACATTGTCTGAGCCCGTTTAATTTACATCTTCGCTTTAGTCAAGAAGCGGAACCTGCCAGATCAGAATAGTGTATTCTGTGCACCCAACAGGGTGGAAGACATTATTTTGTTTGTGTTAGTTCAAACAGCTGGTCATTAATGCAGTCCCCATTTCTAGAGCGAAGTGCTGCTGGACATGAATGCCTGCCTGATTAATGCTGCCCCTCCGAGGGTCCTTCACCCAGCAGTCATGCTCGCAGCAGAATAATGTAGCATGATGTGATTGCACTCTAACAGGATAGTATGTCATTGTGTCACCAAGCAATTGAGGTTATTATGGGGCAGGGCAGACAGACGGGACAGTGGGGTTACTAGACCGTAGCATTTTTAGAAATACAGGCCTGACCTACTTAGAGTTATTCTCTCTGGCTGGCAGCTGCATGGCACATAAAGTCTCCTGATAGGCTGAGGCTGTTGCTAGGGGGAATTAGCATGAATTTTTCCACACACAGACTCAGTGGCTGAATGATAAAAGCTGACTGGAATTAAAGAGATTTGGTTTAGTATTATACAGATTTTATCTGCCTCCTTTTCTTTCTCAAGTGCAGAGAAAGAGTGCAAAACACAGATTTTGTTTCCATTTGTTCTTTGACCTTCTTGTTCTCTCTCCCTCCTCTCAAGATGCCCGAAGGGAGGAGAGCAGGACAGTTATGAAATTTTGGTTCATCTCTTACTGTTGGGGTCATGGAAACGATGTTGCAAATCACAAGATATTTAAGCTTAAAGACTGCTGGGAATGACTACCGGAAGGTTAGATTGTTTTTCCTCTTCTGTGCACTAAGCTGTATTCAAGTTGGGTATGCATCTTACATGCACTTTATGTTTATACTCTGTTTCCCTTTTGGGCTTGAACAAAACATTTATATAAATTCCTTTCTATCCAAACAGATTAAAGCTTGCAGTCTCTGGCTTGTTTAAAATAAGGTGGTCAGGATTCCAGATTTAGACAGGAAAAAAAAAATATGTATATACATCACTTTTGTTATTACAAAATATTACTGGCTGTCTTTAAAAGGCCAGCCTGATGTGGATGCTTGTGGATGAAACCTAACTACTCCTACTGTACCCTATTGGCTTCACAATGTATAGGAAGACATAGGTTTTTCTCCAGAAGAAAATCTGCCTGCAGAATGTATCTGGAGGTTGTTTTCCTTGTTGCTGACATATGCACTGCATGTAGACAGCTCACATAATCAATTTTATAAGATGACCTATTTTTTTCCTTCTCATGAATCTCTAAGTGTCTATGCCTTTTAGTAGATCTTTTCTAGAGGGGGAGTTTGATAGACCTTTTTAAAGTTATCTGAAAAGCCATCAGGAGAAAAATTAATTTTTCTTATTCTTAATTATATGCTATCTGTGCTTAAACTGCAATTTCTTTCTGTTACCTTTTACTGCTGAAAGGAGTGATTTTCCTGCCTTTTAGATTTGAAATTAATTTTTGTGAGAACATACTAGAGTATCACAAGTAAACAAGAAGCTGGGCTACATAAAGGAAAAGAATAACAGATTCTTGTAAACTTGTCACATTAGGTTTTTTTTTTTTTTTGGCCACATGAAAAAGGCAAGGGAAATTTTAGGTGTAGATTTTTCTTTTCATTTAGATTTTTAAAAACATTCAGAACTTTATAGATACATAATGCTTTTAAACAGTGATTTCTACTTATACCAGAGACTATAGTCAAAACAAAACAAATCCTCTAATGGTGTCAGAACCAAGAATTTATCAATCATACACACACACACACACACACACACACACACACACACACACACACATATGTTTAAAATCCAGGAGTGTTTACATTTCAGCATATAAATAAAGCTTATCAAGCTAAAAAAAAATAGGGTATATTTTCTGATGATGTAATTGATATACCTCACAGCCTTTAAGAGTCCCCACACAAACATTTATTGTAAAGATTTCCAACTATACTAGCAAGCTTTCTTAATTGAATAAAATGTCAATTGATATTTACTGAATAAAAGATTACCTTACATCCTAAGGTGTACTGCTCCTTTCAAAATGAAGCAATTTCTTTATTATTTTAATCAGTGAATTTTTTTTTGTTTTGGTTTTCTTTTACAGTATTTGCTTAGGTCACTGGACAATTATTTAAATATTTAAATGAAAATACATAGAAATGAAATGTCACTTTAAAATTACTTAAGAAAGAAAAAATGTCAACATACTTTTATTAACATTCTTTAATGAACAGATGGCTGATTTATATGTAAAGCACAGCCTGTTTCCAGTTACCTTGTCAAATCAAATGTTGTCTGATTAAAAATAAATTGATCACATTGAAATTGTTCAGTATAAATCTTATCTGGTTGTTTAGGTTGCTAAGAGTTTTTCATTGTTTTTATTCATTACCAGGGAGGTAAGTATTCAATAAGTCAAAAACAAAAACAAAACAAGCATATTTTAAAATGCCATTTATGCTGACTTAGCTAAGCTTAAGTTTCTACTTATACTGAAGCTTCAGTCCTAGATACTCACTTAGACAATGTATGTCATAGTATTCATTTCATCCTCTGCCATTCATTAAAAAGCCAGAGGAGCAATCACCCTCACTCATTGCATCAATCATTTATTTATTAGGTATTTATTTTCTGCTCACACATGAGGCTAATTTCTCCAGTTACAAGGTTCGACATAGACCAGTGAGCTTTTGGTGGGATTGGTGGGTAAACAAAAAAGGGAATATAAGCAGCTGGTTGTTGTGGGCCACCTAGCTCGGGTGGATCTTGTGTTAGATAGTTTCCCTGACTCTGTTCTGTCTGATACCTAATGTTACTTAGTCCTTAGAACTTTGGGGAAGAGCTGGTGCCCTTACTACCGGATGCTTAGAGATGATCAGCTGTCTTGATCTCACAAAGAAGCTACATCTCTTCCAAACCATCTCAACACTTTTATAATATTAAAGATCTATCAGTAAGTCAGAATGTGCATTTTGTGAAGTCATAAAAGCGTAATATAACACAGAGATTTTTGACAACACTATTTAAATGGGTAATAGCATTTCAACCAGAATACCTGAAGCACCCGAACTACATACTGCCAAAAACCTTATCCGATTCCCTCAGCCTGACGCCTCCCGGACCTCCTTTTTGCCAGGCTCCTGTCTTATTACAACAGTCATCACATGGCGGTATTCTGTTAGTCTGTTTCCCCACCATTCTTCATCTATGTGCCAGAAGCACGGAAGATGTTTCACAGATATTAGTTGATTAACAAGTGAATGAATGAGTGAACTAAAGAGTATCCAGAAGACAGACTTTAGAGAAGAATAACGAAGTCTTCTACCTGTGGATGTATCAGTGGCATAGGGCAGAGATCAACAAAGTTTTTGTGTAAAGGGCCAGAGAGTAAATACTTTAGGCTTTGTGGACCATACGGTTTCTATAGCAGCTACTGAACTTGGCTGCTATGGCTAAAAAGGAACCATAGACATTAGTAAATGAGCGAGTACGGCCGTGTTCCAATCAAACTTTGTTTACAAAAAGAGGCAAGGGGCTGGATTTGCCTGTGGGTTACAGACCCCAAGTATCATAACTACCTTTGATATTTCGAGGGTGTGATTTACACCTATAGGTTTAGTGTAGATCAGTGTATTTAAAAAGGAGGAAGATTTCAAACAATTCAATAAAAATTAAGAAAAGGTATTAGATATTATTTATTTGTGATGAGAACTCAGTGCTAATCAAATTTTCTTCTCTCACTGATGACACAGATGGAAAGATTTATTTCAAAACTCAAAGATCAAAGCAAGGATTGTTACTCTTTCTTAAAATATACTGGTATTTTATTGCTCAATATGTAAAAAACGAAAGAATGGAAAATTGTTACCTTCAAAATTATTTCTCTAGTGTTGGTTGCCTAGGGGCAAAAAGGAAGTCCAGCCTCTCTGAAGAGCTGGCACAAAATTTAAAATGTGGACAATGGTAACTCTGGAAGCACAGCCACCGTGTCTCATGTTATCTTTTCCATATTCTTTTAATCAATGTCAATACTGTGCTATTTCAGCAAACTAGGTCAGATCTTTCCTTTGTCCCATCCCTCCCAGTCCCTTCTCTGTTAGGAATTAATCCGCAACTTTAGAGGTTCTGGACGAACAAACCCTTTTACTCCTTTCTCTTGCTCTTCTTGAGCGCCTTCCTTGCCATTCTCCTTTGTTGCTGGGCAGCTGGTGTTGGCCTTCTATGTTGATGGATGATGTTGGAGGCAGTACACCAGGACGGAGGGTGCTCTAAAACCATGGGTCTGGGAATTAGGCAACCTTGTGTGTACATCTCACTCCTGTACCCGCCAGCTGTGGGACGGGAGACACTTTAATGAACTTCCCTAAGCTGAATTTCCTCATTCATAAACTAAAGGTAATGATAATACTTACCATATAGAGGTTTTGTGAGGGTGACATGAGACTGAACATAAAGCCCTCCTAGCACTTCCTAAATGTGCAGCATAATTTGACTGCTGGTGCTGTGGCTCACTCTTGCTTTTATAATTGGGAGTTGTTCTGCCATTAAAGATGTGTGTGATTCTGCATTAGGCTTTGAGATCTTGGTGGCATCCTTAAGGGTAATTCTCATTAATGAGAGGCATCACCTAGAGCATTTATTTTGGAGAGTCGGATATCAGAAGTCCTGAAGTCAAGAGCAGAGCAGATACAAGAACTAAGAATAAGTCTGGAGGTATCCAGCATATTTCAGGAAATTGTGTTCTTACTGTTTCACCTCTAATTTTTTGCTGTTGGTGGCTGGGTGTGTTTTAGCGTATTCTCTTTTAGGATTGTCCTAGAAACACAGTTTGTTCCTCATCTGTTTTTAGAGTAAGACCAAAGAAGGATGGGGCAAAAAGAACTGCCCCTCTACCCTTAGGCTGTGATTTCCTTATTTTAAAAATGTGCTCAAGGCTCATCTCCAGAAAATTTATTCTGATTAAGTGGGGCTTGGGAGCAACACATGCTCAGAAACATTCATCAGTCTTCAGCTGACTTTGTGTCCAGTGATTTTTTTTTAAAGCACATTTGTTCATCATCACCTAACTTTTCTATCACTTCCAGGTCTCTTATGTTCCCCTTGAAGTTTTTACGGCCCCAACATGTGGCCGAGGTTGTCCTCATGTGAGCGCCCGTGAGCTCACAAAGCAAAGCACTTTTAAACTATTATTTTTGCTTTTTACCTCTCTGATTACCTCCATTAGACTGCAGATATCAAAGGGAATACTTTAGTATGATCGTCCCAGCACTAGAAGAGCCATAGGCACATTCTAAGTGCACAATAGATATTTGTATAGAAAATGACTGTCACCGGCTTGTTCTTTCTGCATATTCTAATAATTTATATTAAATGAGTCACTTGAAATATTGTTGAACTATTAGTAGAAACTACTACTACTAAATTGATGATGAATAACGAGTTAATCTATCCCAGTAACTGTAGAATATCACTTAAAAACAAAGGGTTCTATCCACACAGTTTTGGAATTAGTAAACAAGAAAATAAATGTACTCTTGTTACACCTTTTGAGATTGGACCCAACTAATTGTACATTTCTGTCTGAACAGCATGCAGCACACAGAAGGAGAAGAGAAACCAAATTTTTTAAAGCAGTAAAAATAAGAATTATTCCAAAACAAGAATGATCATTCTTCTTTTGTAGGGATTTCATAAAACATGTATCTTATTCTGTGAGATATGTTCTTAGTTCTAACAAACCATTGAGAAGCTTATTAAATGAAAAGTGTTCAGGAATCATCAACTGAATGGGATATTTGATATTTTAGCTTGTCTTTATATTTTTCTTAATAAAAAAACCCTTTAGTTCTCTAACAGAAAGGTTAGAAAAATGTTCCTTTGATGCTTTTAAGGACCCTTTCCTAACCCACAAGGCTAAAGTATATTAATAACAGAGAGGTTCAAGGCAGGAGAGGTGGGGGTATAATTGAACGTGTCTGGTTTTCCTGGGGTTTTTTCCTTGCGGCTGTGAGTGGCTACAAATGGCCATGTACCCCAGGGGAAGTGAATGCAACAGCATGGGAGTGAGAGCTTTTTTGTGTTCTCTGTCAATTATTAGGTGTGATTGAATATTTTGAAAGAAGCCAGTACATAAAAATGGACGTTTGGCTAGTGCCCGATAGAGGTGATTCTTTTTCCACACCTGTTTTCTTTTCAAATGTGTTTGATATTCTGACTTTAGACTCTGTCTACCCCTCTTGTTGTCAGAGGCAGACATCAATGTTACAAAGGACACTTGATAGATATGGGTGGACGACAATGGGTTTACAGTATTTTTTCCTTCTCCGGCTGCTACAGGTCAGTGTTTTCCCTTGTTCTGTTACAGGGAAGCCTTTGCTTCATCTTTTTTTTTCCGCCAGGACTGTAGTAATTAAAGTCTATACCGCAAAGGATCTTTGGTTTAGGTTTTTAGTTGTAAGAATAAGGAATGCCGATATTGTTTCCCAAGAAGGACCATTGATACTTTTAATTTTATGGTATTTACACAATAAAAGGCACCACAGAATTTGAAATTTTTACAATTTTAAGGAAATCTCTTTACACTCCTTTACTGGAAAAAAATCTTCTCTAGAAGTTTGCATTTCATACTTTTAACAGAAAACACAGTAGTAGCAGTAGTATTTGGTGATAATTCATCTTCACTAGAATTTCAGAACGCTTAATTAAAGAATTATGGAAGGCCTGGGAATTTTTTGGCAACCCATATAAATATAAAAGAAGAGAGTCTTCTACCAAAATATTGATCACTTAGAGCCAATTCAAATGATGGCCAGCAAACAGAATTTGAACATTGCATCCTTCCTTTTGATCAATTCTCTATGTGGCTAATTGTTAGAAATCAGGAGTGCAAGACTTGTCTTCATTCTGGAGTCCTGTTTAGAGTTTTGAGGAAGCACTTTAGCATAAAGGATGGTACTATATTGTCTGGAATTTTTACTTCCAGGATTTTCTTTAGAAACAATGTGCCAGTTTCTGCCTTCTTAGTCACATGTGCAGGTAGCAAGGTAAACATGGATTACGGTCTATATGTTTATACAGCTGCTTTTTGGGGACTGGTTTTTAATTATTAGAAGGATGGCGTAATGTATCATGTACTCAGTCCTTACAGGAGCATTTAGTTTAATTTTCTTTAGATCTATCCATCAGACTCTAAGATCCACAGGGACAAGTTTTTCAGTTTAGCTCAGAATTATACAATGCCTGGCCTAGCAAAAATGCTATATACACATCTACTGAATGAATTGGAAGTATGTTAAGATATTTTAAACCAACATTTTCAATATAAACCAATAGCTTTCTGTTCAAAATGTAAAAATAATGTCTACCCATGCAATATAGTTTTATTATGAATTTCTACTTTCATTTGTGTGAAATAAAACTTTCTAAAGAGAAGTATAATTTTAACCACGCTATTGCTTTTTGTAATGCTCACTGCTATAGGATGGTTGCCTACAGAGAAACATTATTATAGTAGTGATTACTTGAGATTATCATTTTTCTTCTTTATAAAATCATTCAGTATGATCTGATTAATTTTTAGAAGTATCCATAAAGAGAACAGGTGGCACCATTTATTTTCCCTCTGAGTGGAAGACTAACTTAGAAAGGTTATTATTGTATAATCATTTGTCTAGAAGGAATTAGAATAAGTATCTTAGAATGGAAGAGACCTTAGAAATAATCTAATCCTCCCACTGCCAGTCATTTTGCAGATAAGGAGATAGGGTCACGGAGCGGTTAAGTGAGATTTGCCCAAGGTCACACAGCTAGTTGTCGTCACAGCTAGAACTACAGCTCACTTTTTTCTTGATTCCAGTGTTCTGCCCTGCTATATCTTAGGCCTCATTTCTGTAGTTCAGAAGTTGTCTACAATTCTTTCATTTTAGAAGGTATTTGAGCTTGTTCATGACCTCAAAAGTGTATTACTGAGAGCTCACATAGGGAAATTATGAGGAAATACTGCTGGAATGCAATAGAAATACATATACAGTAGCCTCAAGTATGGTAAAATTCAACATACTGCATCAGAAAGTTCATGGACTGCAAACTAGAATTGTGGAGTACCAACCTGCCTCAGCCGCTAACTAGCTGTTTGAGCTTAGCTGGATCATTTCTCTCTCAAGAAACAGGGAGAGAATACCACTTTGATAGTTGATTGAGGTTGCCTCTAGTTCTGTTCCTCCAACAGTCTATCAGTGCCCAGGAGAAGTGATCCTGTATTTTTGAAGCTGTGCCCAAAATATCACTTTATTCAGTCATGGTCTGTGAACTGCCATGAATTAACCCAAGTCTGTTTCAAGGTGGACTAAAGACGTGGCAGCTGAAATTCTATCAGAAGAAACTGTTGGTGTGCTGCTGGCTCCCGTCTTCAAGGAAAAAGGAAAAGAGTCCTGGGTCTGAGGCTCTACTAGATTTTTATTATTTTTTTTAACCTCTAGAACATAATAGGAATATGGTTACCTTCGACCAGTGTCTCTAATTGGGTGACGTTAGATGAGAACAGAAAAATAAATATATATAACAAAAGTCCAGAAAAAAAGTACTAGATGTTATGCTGTCCAGCACAGTAGCCACTAGCCTCATACAGCTATGGAGTACTTGAAATGAGGCTAGTACACATTAAGATGTGCTGTAAGAATAAAATATGGTCTGGATTTGGAAAATGTAACATGAAAAGAGAATGGTAAAATATGTATTTCCTTGATTTTAATGCTTATGACAAGGTAAATGATAACATTTTAGATGTGTTGGGTTAAAATATGTTAACATAATTAATTTTTCATTTTAATTTTTTAAAAAGTAGTTCCTAGACAATTTAAAATTAATTATGGGGGCTCGGGGCTACTGCGAGGAGCTCGGTGCGCCACCTCTGCACTCCAGGGCCTGCTAGGGCCCGGTGGACCCCGGCAGCGCGCGGTGGACGCGGCCCGTGCTCCCACCAGGTAGCATGAGTATTTCAAGATAAAAGAAGACAGCTTGGTTCCTAACTAAGCCTCTCCTCTGCGACCTTGAAAATCCTGGTGCAGATGAACCAGTGCTCATGGGATTGCTTTAGTCCTCATCCAGAAAATAAAACAGCCTTTACCAACAGTTGCCCAGTGCTTCTTAAGGAGTTCGGAAGAAGAAGAAGTAGCTAAACTGCAGCACAGCTGAGGTGCAAAGGCCAACAAAGGACCTCCTTCTCACCAGGAGATTCCAGGCAGAGAAGCCCCAACGGTCGCCAGTGCAGCTGGTTTGGCCAGTGCAGATGTTTTTGCCTGTGCGGCTGTTTTCACCAGCGCCACTATTCTGGCCGGCGCCCCGGCACGGTGGTTCCCCATACAAAATACATGGGTCCGGGTGCCATTTTAGCTGGCAATTGGAGCTCCGGGAAGGCAGAGTCGCTCATTCATCTGATTAAAAAAGGGGACTGAAACAGGCAGCTAGGCCAGGAGATTGCCGGGCAAAACAAAGTGTCACTAATCTCAGCGCCTGCTGTTTCAGACGGCGCAGTGGGTCACCACACGGGAAATCACACAGATCCCGGTGCCTTTTCAGCAGGCGACTGGAACACCTGGGAGACAGTCGACCATTCAACTAAAAAAAAAAAAAAATGGCTCTTAGGCAGGGAGCCAGGTGATCAGGCTCTGCTGGTCCCACCCCCACAAAAAAACAGCAATCGGAAACGCTCTGGATTGAGAGTTTCACGGCAAGCACAGCTGAACCCTGGAGGGTCCAGCTCTGTGGGGGAGGGGCATCTGCCATTACTGAGCCAATCCACCACTACGCAGGTAATTTGCCATTGCAGCGGCAGCCCACCATTGCTGAGGCAGTTCTAACTACACCAGTATAAACAGGACTACAGGGAAGTTCACATGGCAGCTGGGCGGAGCCCACAGCAGCTCTGCAAAGCCTCTGCAGGCAGACAGTGACTAGGCTGCCTCCACGCTGGGCAAGGCAGCCCTGAAAAAAAGGCAGCAGCACAAGGGAAACTCATAAAGCCCTAACTCCCTGGGACAGAACACGGCGGGGGGAAAAAAAGGGTTTATGAGTTCTGCTGCAGCAGACCGTAAACGTACCTGCCCAGCTGCTCTGAATGAACAACGGAGCTCACAGCTCAGCACTTGAGCTCCTATAAAGGACACACTGTCTCCTCAAGCAGCTCCCTGACCCCGTATATCCAGCGAGTCACCCCATAAAGGAGAGCTCAGACTGACATCTGGCAGGTATCCTTCTGGGGCAAAGATAGCACAAGAAGAAACTGGCAGTAATCCTTACTGTTCTGCAACCACTGCAGGTGATCCCCAGGCAAGCAGGGCCGGGAGTAGACCTCAGCAGTCCTACAGCAGAGGGGCCAGACTGTTAGAAGGAAAACTAAGAAACAGAAAGAAATAACTTCATCATCAACAAACTGGATGTCCACTCAGAGAACCCATCTGAAAATCACCAACCATAAAGACCACATGTAGATAAATCCATAAGGATGGGAAGAAACCAGTGCAAAAAGGAGGAAAACACCCAAAACCAGAACGCCTCTCTTCCTACGAGGGATCACAACTCCTCACCAGCAAGGGAACATGGCTGGACAGACAATGAGTGTGATGAATTGATAGAATCAGGCTCCAGAAGGTGGGTAATAAAAAACTTCTGTGAGCTAAAAGAACATGTTCTAACCCAATGCAAAGAAACTAAGAACATTGAAAAAAGGTATGACGAAATGCTAACAAGAATAACCAACTTAGAGAGGAATATAAGTGAACTGATGGAGCTGAAAAACACAACACGAGAACTTTGAGAAGCAACCACAAGTTTCAATAGCCGAATTGACCAAGCAGTAGAAAGGATATCAGAGGTCAAAGACCAACACAATGAAATAAAATGAGAAGATAAGAGTCGAGAAAAAAGGGTAAAGAGGAATGAACAAAGTCTCCAAGAAATATGGGACTATGTGAAAAGATCTAATGTACGTTTCATAGGTGTACCTGAATGTGACGGAGAGAATGAATCCAAGCTGGAAAATACTCTTCAGCATATTATCCAGGAGAACTTCCCCAGCCTAGCAAGGCAGGCCAATATTGAAGTCCAGGAAATACAGAATACACCACAAAGATATTCCTCAAGAAGAGCAACCCCAAGGCACATAATCGTTAGATTCACCAGGGTTGAAATGAAGGAGAAAATGCTAAGGGCAGCCAGAGAGAAAGGTCAGGTTACCCACAAAGGGAAGCCCATCAGACTCACAGCAGATCTCTCAGC
>PVKV010017376.1:0-32277 GCA_004027835.1 Alouatta palliata
GTTAATTTTTTTTTAAGTTTTTTTTTTTTTTTAATGTTTTTGTAGACATTTTGTAGAAACTCTCACGATGTTTCCCAGGCTGTTCTCAAACTCCTGGCCTCAAGCACTTCTCCTTCCTCTACCTCTCAAAGTACTGGGATTATAGGTGTGTACCACTGCACCCAGCTGTTTTCTTTTTTTTCTTTCTTTTTTTTTTTTTTTGGATTGTGATTTGTTGTTACATCTAAGAATCCTTTCTTAGCCCTAGAAGGTTTTGTATCCCCTATGTCCTCCTAAAAAGATTTTAAGTTTTATTTTTTAACTTTTAAGTCAGTGATCCATTTTGAGCTTATTTTTGTATAAGATGTGAGGGTTAGGTTGAGTATGATTTTATGAATGTCCAATTACTCCAACACCATTGATTGAGAAAGTATTATCTTTCGTCTATTGTATTTCTTTTTCATCTTTGTCAAAAATCAGCTAAGCATATTTGTGTAGTCTATTTCTGAAATCTCTGTTATATTTCATTGATCAATGAGTCTGTCTGTCTGCTGATGCCACACTGTCTGGATTATAATAAGCCTTAATAACAGATAGAGAAATTTCTCCAACTTTATTCTTCTTTTTCAAGATTGTTTTAGCTGTTCTATGACATGTGCCTTGCTATATATAGTTTAGAATAAAATTGTATATATCTACATAGACGTAGACAAAAGTGTCTATTGTCTAAAATACCTGCTGAGATTTTGATAGGAATTATACTAAACTTATAGGTCAATATGGGGAGAATTGAAATCTTCACTATGTTGAGTGTTCCAATCCATGAACACAGTATTTCTCTTCATTTATTTAGATTATTGATTTACTTAATCAGAATTTTGTATTAAATACATTTTAACTTACAGATTCTGTACAACTTTTGTTAAGTATATACCTAAAAATTTAATTTTCTTTAGAGAATTTGTAAATCTTACTGTTTTTATTTTTTCCACATTTTCATTATTAGTATATTGAAATACTAATGATTTCTGTATAATCTTGTCTCTTGCAACTTGCTAAACCCAACTAGTTCTAAGAGATTTTTTGTAGATTTCTTGAAATTTTCTGCACAGACAGTCATCTCATGTGCAAATAGGGATGCTTTATTTCTTCCTTTCTTATCTCTTTGACCTTACCTTATTTTTTTTTTTTCCTTATTGCTCAAAACTTTTTGTATAACATCTAGGCATTTTTGAAAGTCTGTTTTCAGGTATTAAGAATTCTATACTAATCTCAATCAAAATTTTATCCTCTTACTCCAAGTTTGTTGGTTTGTTTTTTCTCTTTAGCCAGCCTGGACCAGACCTCCCCAGACCAGTGGTGGGGAAATGTGCTCTTTCATTTCCTTGCTTCCCTCTCTCCTCTATCTTGTTCTTGGCAGCACACATCTTTTAATTCCTTCCCTCTCTGTAGACCACTTTATAACAGCTACTCCCTAGTAGACTTCCTCTTGTGTCTCCATGGTTCAGTAGGTTGGAGCAAGTTCTTTTAATAACATTCTTGCCTGCCTAACTTCAACCACATCCATTTGACCCTTAGAAAGGTGTTACACATTCTTTCGCTTCCAAATGTTAGGCATTCAAAGCTCTCCTGTTGCTATCTTCTCTTACTATTTTCTTCCCAGGGAAAGCTTCGGCTAGGTTCTCATTCAGGCTTTTCCAGAAGAATCAGGCTCAGATCTTTGACTTTCTTTCTCTGACTTCAGAAAACACATGTAAGGCTTATGGAAGAACACATGGGCTCCATTAAGCAGCAGCAAAGGGCAAGTTCTACTTTCTACTACCAAGTGAGCAACTAAAGAGGGAGCTGGCTGGTAGTTTCCTCTATTTAAACAATCCCAATTTCTGTGAAAGTTTCTCTTGGGGACCTTTCACCTGGCCGGAGATGAAGAGCAAAGTAAAGGACAGAACAGGGAAAACATCCACATTCTCTACAGCTCATCTGCAAATTCCTGTCAAATACATGTTTGTCTTCTTCCAGATGAAGATGGTGGCTTTATTTATATAGGCAGGAGTTGAATATGCCAATTTTCATTATTCTAAGCAAGTCTTAGGTTATGTGCCTAGCACTTTGCTTTACAATATATAGGGCATTCATCATCTATTGTGTTAAGCTTCAGGGCCTCATTTGAAATTTGAAAACATGAGGAAATTTCTATTTATCGTCCTATTGCACTGGGATTGATGTTATAAGCTAAAGGTACACTGTGGGGAATGGGTGCCTTATGCTTCTGGGGAAAAGGCTCTGGAAGGCTTTCTGAGGAAGTGATACTTGCATTGAGATCTTCAGGATGAAGAAGTATTAACTTGGCAAGGAGGGCAAAAGAACACTTATAAAGGAGGGATGTGTGTCCAGAAAGTGTCGTACTTTCAAAAAATGGAAACAAAGCCAGAGTAACCAGAGTTCAAAAAGTGTGAGTATATCAAGAACTGTGAAGGGTGTGAGATTTTATCCTATTTTCACACAAACACATTAGTCTGTTATCATTTTATAGAGGCTGGCAGACAACATGAGACTCCAGGGTCAGAGAAAAGGGACTCTATTACTCACGGCACAGCAAGTAGCAGGAGCTGCATGTGTGTATCAACCACCCCCTCCATGCCCACCCAAAGTCCCACAGAGGTAACATGGAGGGGTGCCAGTGGAGCTGCACATGCAGTGAGTTCGTGTCACCATTGAGGAGTCCTAAGCTTTGTGAACCTGAATCTTTTAAAATGGATAGTAAGTCTGCCTGACCTTTAATCTGGAGGGAAACATCATTTTTATTTCACTGGACCATAATCAAACCTGCCTTCTGCTCCAGAGGCAGACACTGTCTCTGTCTCCAACTTCCAGGACAACTCCCTGTACACTTGAAAAGATAATCTGGAACAAAATGGAATTTATTGCATCTTTTTCTAATAAGTGTGGCAATGGATAATTGTCTCCCTACAGGATGCAGCAAGATGAAACTGGAGAGTCAGATGTGGGCAAGACCGCCAGGCAGGTCTTGTAGGCCACAATAGCAATTTCCCCCTTTTGTTCTATGTACAATAGAGCACTGATAAAACTTTAAGCTGTGGTTGTATGACAAGCATTGGGTGTATGGTTAATCCTACACTAAAACACACTCAGCTTCTCTGAATCTTGGTGTGCACCCTGCTTCTGTGGCTTTGCATGTGAGATTCCCTTTGCCTAAGACTTCCTTTCCCCTGCTTTCTTTCCTAAATGCCAGATGGTCTCCTGCTTTCCTTGAAGACACAGTTCAAGCCTCCCTCTCTGCTACTTTGCTTATCCACTTCCCTGGTCTCTCCCACCCTCTGTGTCAGATTAGGCCACCTAGTTTTTAGTCATCTTATCAAATCCTGCTGTTTATTCATTGCTTTTATGCAGCTCTGTGAACAAAGATCCCCCTATTTCAGACCCTGAGATACTGGCTGTGTTCCTCACCTGGTAGGTGAGAGAGGATCAACAACCTCTAGGCTCATTTTCATCTGGTTTGTGTAAGCAGAGTGCTTAGCTTAATTGTCACACAAAGTGTCCTTTTGGAAGCTTTCTGGTAACTTTTTCCACTGAAAATGATAATTTTTAGGTGGGAGGGAGGGAAGGGTGGAGAATAAAAGAGAGGATAATTCAAGGGTTAAATTCATAGATTCTGGCTTTTGATGTACCCATCACCCAAATGGTATACATTGTACCCAATAGGTAATTTTTCATCCCTCACCCTCTTTCCACCCTTCCCACTTCTGAGTCGCCAATATCCATTATACCACTCTGTATGCTTCTGTGTACCCACAGCTTAGCTCCTACTTATAAGTGAGAACATATAGTATTTGGTTTTCTATTCCTGAGTAACTTCACTTAAGATAATGGCTTCCAGTTTTATTCAAGTTGCTGCAAAAGATGCCATTTAATTCTTTTTTTATGGTTGAGCAATATTTCATTGTATATTTACATCACATTTTCTTCTTCATCATGTCATTGGTTGATGGGCACTTAGGCTGATCCCGTATCTCTGCAGTTGTGAATTGTGCTAAGATAAACATACCAGTGCAGATATCTTTATATATAACGACTTCTTTTCTGTTGGGTAGATATTCAGTAGTAGGATTGCTGAATTGAATGCTAGATTTACTTTTAGTTATTTGAGAACTCTCCAAACTGTTTTCCAGAGAGTTTGTATAAATTTACATTCCCACCAACAGTGCATAAGCATTCCCTTTCCACTGCATTCATGCAAATATCTGTTGTTTTTTGACTTCTTAATAATGGCCATTCTGTCTGGGGTAGATGGCATCTCATTGTGGTTTTAATTTACATTTCCCTGGTGATTAGTTATATTGAACATTTTTAATATGTTTGTTGGCTATTTGTATATTTACCTTAAAAAATGTTCGTGGTATTTTCCCCTTGTTTATAGGATTATTTGTTTTCTCTTGATGATTTGTTTGAGTTCCTTATAGATTTTGGCTATTAGTCTTCGGTTGGATGTGTAGTTTGTGAATATTTTCTCAAATTCTGTAGGTAGTCTATTTACTCTGTTGATTATTTTATTGTGCAGAAGCTTTTCAGTTTAATTAAGTCCCTTTATTTATTTGCATTTGCTTTTGGGGTTTTAGTCATAAATCCTTTGCCTAGACCAAAATTTAGAACAATTTTTTCTAGGTTTTTGTCTAACATTTTTATGGTTTTAGGTCTAATGTTTTTAATCCATCTTAATTTTTGTGTAGGGTGAGAGATAAGGGTCTAGTTTCATTTCTTTTGCATATTACCATCCAAGTTTCTCAGCACCATTTATTGAATAGGGTGTCCTTTTCCCATGTGTATTTATGTCTGCTTTGTTGAAGATCAGCTGGACATAGATAGGTAATTTTATCTCTAGTTTCTCTATTCTATTTCATTGTCCTATGTATCTACTTTTATGCCAGTACCATGCTAATTTGGTTAATATAGCCTTGTGTTATAATTTGAAATCTGGTAATGTGATGCCTCCAGATTTGTTCTTTTTGCTTAGGATTGCTTTGGTTATTAGGGCTCTTTTCTGGTTCCATATCAAGTTTAAGATTTTTTTTCTAATTCTATGAAAAATTACATTGGTATTTTGATAGGAATTGCATTGAATCTGTAGATTGCTTTGGGCAGTATGATCACTTTCTTAATATTGATTCTTCTAATCCATGAGAATGAATGTTTTTCCATTTGATTATGTTATCTACAATTTTTTTCATCAGTGTTTTGTAGTTCTCCTTGTAGAGATCTTTCATGTCCTTGGTTAAGTTTATTCCTATTTTACTTTATTTTATTTTATTTTTACAGCTATTGTAAATGAGATAGAGTTCTTGATTTGATTCTCAACTTGGTTGTTATTGGTGTATAATGGTACCCCTAATTGTGTACATTGAGTTTGCAACCTGGGACTTCACTGAATTTATTTATTAAATCTTCATGTCTTCTGGAGGAGACTTAAAGGTGTTCTAGGTAGGAAATCGTATTATCAGCAGATAACTTAGCTTCCTCTTTTCCAATTTGGATGTCCTTAATTTCTTTCTTTTGCCTGATTGCTCTGGCTAGGAATTTCAGTACTATGTTGAATAGAAAATAAGCATCTTTGTCTTGTTCAAGTTCTGAGAGAAAATACTTTCAACTTTTCCACAATCAGTATGATGTTGACTGTGGGTTTACATTCAAAGTTAGTAATAATATGAATGAAATGTTCCAGTCATCATGTTGATTGTTACCTAGTTACTTTGTATTCTCCACTGCATTAATCTTTTATAAGCCCTGGGAGTTTTTCACTTTTGAGTGTTTTTATACTGGTGCATATTGACCTTTCATTTTAATGTTTAGATCTCCTTTGAGGATTTCTTGTAGGATTGATTGGTCTAGTGGTGACAAATACCCTCAATTTTTGCTTGTCTTGGAAAGATGTTATATCTCCTTCATTTGTGGAACTTAGTTTTGCAGACTACAAAATTCTTGCCTGACAGTTATTCTGTTTAAGAAAACTAAAGATTGTACTCCAATTTCTTGCAGCTTATAAGGTTTCTGCTGAGAAGTCTGCTGTTAGTCTGATAGGTTCTGCTTTATAAGTTATTTTATGTTTTTGTCTCACTGCTTTTAGAATTCTTTTCTTCACATTGACTGTATAGCCTAATTACTATATGCCTTGGTAATACTCTTTTTGCAATGAATCTTCCAGTTGTTCTTCAAAGGTCTTGTATCTGGATGTCTGAATCTCTAGGAAGACCTCAATTATTCCCTCAAATGTGTTTTCCATTATTATTATTATTATTTTGCATTTTCTTCTCCCTCAGGAATGCCTATGATTAAATTATTAGGTTTTTTTTATTATTATGCCTATGATTAATTTATTTGGGTTATTATTATATGCCTATGATTACATTATTGGCATGTTGCATAAGCTCATATTTATTGGACACTTGGTTCATTTCTTTTAATTCTTTTTCTTTATTTTGTCTGATTGGTTATTTTGAAACCTTTGTCTTCAGGCTCTGAAGTTCTGTTTTTTTTTTTTTCTATCACTAGAAAATTTTTCATTTATATCCTGAATTTTAAAAATTTATTTATGTTGGTTTTCAATTTTCTCTTGGTTCTCATTGAGCAACTTTGTAATAAATATTTTGATTTATTTACCTGTTATTTTAAGGATTTCATTTTGGTTTGGATCCATTGCTGGAGAGTTAGTGTGATCCATTGGGAGTGTTGTAAAACTGGTTTTTTCATATTGCCAGAATTATTTTTCTGGCTCCTTCTCATCCTAATAGAGTATTTCTTAATACTTTTGAATTTATGTTTGATTGGAGTGGGTTTTTCCCCTTTTTGAGGATGTGATTGCCTAACTTCAGCCCTGGATGCTTGCACAAATCCAAACCATGTCATTTCGCCCTTGCTGCCTCCCAAATCTCATATCCCTCTCACATTGCAAAATACAATCATCCCTTCTCAACAGTTCCCCAAGTCTTAACTCGTTTCATTTCAGCATTAACTCAAAAGTCCTCAGTTCAGTCTCATGTGAAACAAGGTAAGTGCCTTCCACCAATGAGCCTGTAAAATAAGAAAAAACAAAAAAAAAGCAAGATAGTTACTTTCAAGATGCAATTGGGGTACAGGCATCGGGTAATACTCCCCTTCCAAAAGGGAGAAATTGGCCAAAATAAAGAGACTATAGGCCCCATTCAAGTCCAAAATTCAGTAGGGCAGTTATCAAATCTTAAAGCTCCAAAATAATCTCATTTGACTCCATGTCTCACATCCAGATCACATTGATGCAGGGGGTGGGCTCCCAAGGCTCTGCCCCTTGGTCTTGCAGAACTCAGCCCCCACAGCTATTCCCAAGGGCTGGTGTTGAGTGCCTGTAGCTTTTCCAGGTGCACAATGCAAACTGTCAGTGTACCTACCATTCTGGGGTCTGGAGTATGGTGGCCCTCTTCTCACAGTTTAACTAAGCAGTGCCCCACTGGGGACTCTATGCAGCAGCTCCAACCCCACATTTCTCCTCTGCATTGCCCTAGTAGAGGTTCTCCATGAGAATTCTACCCCTGGAGCAGACTTCTGCCTGGACATCCAGGCTTTTCCATACAACTTCTAAAATCTAGACGGAGGCTTCCAAGCCTCAACTCTTGCACTCTGCACACTCACAAACTTAACACTATGTGGAAGTCACCAAGGCTGGAGGCTTACACCCTCTGAAGCAGAAGCTCCAGTACCTGAGCCCCTTTGAGCCATGGATAGAGCTGGAGCAGCTGGGATACAGGGAGCACTGTTCCAAGGCTGCAAAGGGTAGCAGGGCTCTGGGCCTGGTCCATAAAACTGTTCTTTACTAGGCCTCTAGGCTTTTGATGGGAGGGTCTGCCACAGAGGTCTCTGAAATGCCTTAAGAGCCTTTATCCCATTGTCTTGGCTATTCATACTTCTCTTCCTTTTAGGTAGACAAATTTTTGCAGCTTGCTTCAATCCCTTCCCCTGAAAATGAGTTTTTCTTTTCTACCATGTGGTCAGGCTGCAAATTTTCAAACTTTTATGCTCTGCTTCCCTTTTAAATTTAAGTTCCAGTTTCAGGTCATTTATTTGTTCATACATATGAGCTTAGGCTTTTAAATGCAACCAGGCTATATCTTGAACAGTTTACTGCTTAGAAATTTCTCCTACAAGGTACCCTAAATCATCTTTCTCAAGTTCAAAGTTTCACAGATCCCTAGAGCAGGGGCACCATACCACCAGGTTCTTTGTGAATGCATAACAAAAGTGACCTTGTTCCAGTTCCCAGTAAGTTCCTTATCTCCATCTGAGACCTCATCAGCCTAGTCTTCTCTGTCCATATCACTACTAGCATTTTGGTCAAAACCATTCAACAAATCTCTGGGACGTTCCAAACTTTCCCTCATCTTCTTGTCTTCTGAGCCCTCTAAAGTGTTCCAACCTCTGCCTCTGACCCAGTTCCAAAGCTGCTTTCACATTTTCAGGTATCTTTATAGCAATGCTGTTATGTAAAAATTTTCTGTAGCCCATTCTCACACTGCTATAAAGAAATACCTAAGACTGGGAGTTTCAATTGACTTAGAGTTCCATAGGTTGTACAGGAGCCATTGCTGGGGAAGCCTCAGGAAACCTATAATCATGGTGGAAGGCAGAGGGGAAGCAGGTACATGTTGCCTGACTGGATCAGAAGGAAAAGAAAGAAAGGGGAGGTGCTATACCCTTTTAAACAATGAGATCTGATGAGAACCCACTCACTATCACAAGAATATCAAGGGGGAAATCCTTCCCCATGGTCCAATTGCCTACCCCCAGGCCACTCCTCCAACATTGGGGATTACATTGTGGCATGAAATTTGGGTGAGAACACAAATCCAGATCATGTCAGGCTAAAATGGCAGAGGTCTCATGAAGCTTTCCTTGTTCCCCAGTGGTTTCCACTTTTTTCCTCCAGTATTTTTTCCCCACTAGGTTGAGAAGTTCAGCTTTAATACTAGTAGGAGGTGTCCATGGGTAAGAACTGGCTACAGCTATAGCAGGTGGATATATGCAATACTCCAATGGTGAGAAAATGTCCTAGACCTAATGAAATTGGCTGAGGGAGCTCCTGGTGAAAAATGTACTGAGGTATTTGCAGGGGAAGGGAGGGACATGCCTCAGCTTTACTGCCAGGCTGGCAGGAAACTGATCCAACTCCCCGTTACACCCTTGTCCCAGTGTTCTGGATAATCAGATCAGATGGCCATTTTTTTTCTTTTTCTTCTTTCTTTCCTTCTTTCTTTCTTTCTTTCTTTCTTTCTTTCTTTCTTTCTTTCTTTCTTTCTTTCTCTTTCTTTCTGTCTTTCTTTCTTTCTTTCATTCTTTCTTTCTTTCTTTCTTTTTTCTTTCTTTTTTTTGACAGAGTCTCACTCTGTTGCCCAGACTAGAGTAATACAGTGGCCTGATCTCGGCTCACTGCAGCCTCCACCTCCCAGGTTCAAGCAATTCTCCTGCCTTAGCCTCCCAGGTAGCTGGGACTATAGGCATGTGCCACCACACTCAGCAGACGGCCATTTCTTTTTATCTGTAGGAATGCTGCCATTCCATCTAGAGAAGGAATGGGCTCCAACTTTCAAACAAGCCTGAGCCCACAGGGCATAACTCCCATGGAGATGTAGTCACCCCAAAATATGTACAGATAACTCAACCAAAGTTAAACAAAACCCCAAACAACCATAATTCCATTTCTTTACATAGACATTATCAGAAATAGCCAATATTTTATACTCTATGCCTATATCAGACATATTTCATTTAACCTTATTCCTTCATTTTCTTCTACATTTGTATTCTTTAAATGGATGCCCTATCATTTAGTTGGCTAAAAATAAATACAGAATTTACTATTTGCATATGGGTAGTTCCTGCATTTGTAACTCTATACTCATTTTCATCAAGACCTTGAAAAGAAGAAGGAAAATTTGGGGCATTGAAATAAATAAATACTCATTCCTGTCGGCATCTTCTAGGCATATTCCTTCAATAGGGCAAACAATTTTCCATCCAGGTGACTATATTCATCTTTAAGCCAATTCAAAACAATTTAAGAAATAAAATTCTATGTGATTTTGTTACAAGCTTCACCAAAGGCATTGCAATTACGCAACGTCTACTTCGTTTCCTTCAACCATTGATTTTCTAATTTGTTGGCAAAAATCTATGACTTCAGTCTAAAGTGATATTTTCTTTATAAGGCCATCTTATCTTTTGCTTATGATCCCATTGTGTTTTAGCTGTTTAAAGATTTTTCATCTTATTATATTTGTTTCATTCTATTGCTAAGGTAGAATTTCTGAATTATAATAGCTGGCTCAGCCATTCCTACCTGCTCTGTGGAATGATGATTCCACATCTGTTTTCTTCTAATCATATGGCGTGTCTTGAGTGCTTTGTTTAAAGACAATTATAAGCAATTCAATAGATGTTTGCTAATTTTCTTATTATGTCACAATGCATATCATTCAGACCAAATGTTTGTGTTCACATTGACTTGAAGCACTCCCCACCTGCACTTTGCCAATACTTATTTTCTATTGTCTCCATTATTCTTATTGTGCAAGTTTATTTTTCTAATTTGACTTGGTAAACAGTAGCTGAAAAAATGATGACAATCATTTAGTTAGGTTTAGAGTCTTAATAATTTAGTACCCTGTCTTTTTATTAGCAGACTTGTCTTCTGTAGAGTTTATATATCTCTTGGTATATTTGTTTAATCCTTTTTCTTCTTTCCACTTCCTTTTCTTTGCATAAGAGTAGCAATTGTTTTATAATTCTGGATTTTCACATGATCAATTCTGGCCACACTCTGTAACAGAGCAGGTATTTTTCCCCTTTTCTTTGCTGTCCCTCTCTGTGGGATCATAAAGCAAATTGTAGACATTAATTTTTGTGACTTGGAGACCAAAGTTAAAGAAAACTGTCAACAAGATTTACACAGATGACTACCATCATTTGCCTTGATAAGAACTGAAGCTTTTAAATGCTGGCACTTTTAAATCCTATCTGCAAGTATGAAAAATCTGCATTTTGGCAGAAATTGGGCATGGTAGAATATTGTGTTGGCATTTAATATGTTAAGTAAAGGAAGTGAGAGTGAAAGGAAGGAAATTAATGCATGTGTAGATATCATCACTGAACAGTAAGACCCTGTGATGTAAAATTTAGAAAGTACACTATATGATGAGGGCCTTGGGAACTCATTTATAACAAAAACAGTAATTTAGACAGTCTTAGTGTATAGACTCCTCCTTTGAAAAAAAGAAAAACCTCACCATTTTCACATGTGATCTTATGATTTTCAAAATGAAATTGATAAAGCTAGTTAATTATCCAAGATGACCACAAACACCACTGTACATATAAGGAAATCAAGACCAGCAGGGTAAGATTGGCCAAGGTCTTTCATCTAGGTGGAGGCAACACTGAAATTGTGACCTGGGCCTTCTCCTCACACTATTGCATTTTGTTTATGTGAATATGGCTGTCTGGTTAGAGAGCTTCCAGCAGTTCAGTTTGGCTGCAGTTCAGGTTACAGATGTAGGCTCAAGGACCTTTAACACCTAGATGAATTAAGTATTTAATTGGGGGTCCATTGGGAACCATTCAACCTATTGAATGGGAATATCATGTGGTCTGAAATGGGTTTCCAAACAATTCTTGATTCATGTTCCCATCTTCCAAACAAGTAGGGCTTGGGGTTCCTGTATCAGAGTTTAATCTGAAAAGTCACTAGTATGTGTATACCACCCCACCCTACAGAGACCTGCAGACACACACACATATGTACTTGTTGCAGGGATTTGGCTATATGCAACGGTGGGAGCTGGTTAGGTAGTTACTGTGAAGTTGCTATCTTTGTACCTGTTATTGAAACTTAAAGTCCACGACACAGGCAATCCTGAAGAAAATATGTATGTAAAGAAGGGGAGAGCAAGATCAAGCTATAACCCACAAGCGTGATCTGGAGCCCATGAGGATAACCAGAAACCCATATGTGCTTTTATTGCCCCTGATCTGGGTGGTGGAGTAAGGTACACTTCAGAAGCCAAAGCCCTTCATCTTGAAGTTAAACCTAGACAAAATTATTTTGGTGCAGGAATCAAAAAAGTTTGTATTAAAGATTGAATACAGTTTTGTTGTTTTATTGCTGAAAGCATTCAACTCCCACCACTCCTCCTTCCCCTTCTCCTCCGCAGGCTGATAAGAATGCCTGGATGTTCCCTTCTCTGGCACTGGCAGGAAGTCCAAGCTACATCAGCCCTAGCCCTATCCTCTAACCACCCAAGCCAGTCTCTTTTTTTGCTTTCTCTCATGTTTTTACAGATTCTGCTTGAGAACCTGTCTTGCTTTCCCCAGAAAACCTCATTATGTGGGTAAGACCTTTTCATAACCTCTTGATGCATGTATGGTGTCTTTGGTCTCAACATTTCAACCAAATTTTAGGTTCGTGTGGGCCCATCCTACTTCTGTGTGTGACTACTATAGAGTTGGTAGATCGAAAGAAAGTGGAGCAGTTGTCACCCCGATCACTGTCTCATGCCAACAAGATAAGTCACAGATCAGGAACAATGTATATGAGCTACGAAGGACTGATGCTTCACTACTGCCCTCCAAGTCTCTCCTAAGAATCTCCCGTGCAGCCTACTCTAGCTAGAAACACACAAGAAAGGAATTTTGAGAAACATAGATCAGCCAGGACAAGTTAACACATTACAAAGCCACTATAGTTCATCTTTGATTTCATCATTTTTCTTGATATATATAAAATCGTTTAATAATTGCCATAACTCAATACATCATCAGCATCTCCTCTTTTTCCATTAAATAAGATGTTATTAAAGCACTTAGTAGAGTTCCAAGGCAAAAAGCCCATGGGGCCAGGCACCTGGCTTTCATTTTCAATGCGTTTTTTCATTGGATGTGTAAATATATTTCTTACATTTTCATTCATCCTTTATTTATTTATTTATTTAGAGATGGAGACTCACTCTGTCACCCAGGCTGGAGTGCAGTGGCACAATCTCAGCTCACTGCAACCCCACCTTTCTAGGTTCAAGCAATTCTCCTGCCTCAGCCTCCCAAGTAGCTGAGATTACAAGCATGCGCCATTATGTCTAGCTAATTTTTATATTTTTAGTAGAGACAGGGTTTTGCCATGTTGGCCAAGATGGTCTCAAATCCTGACCTCAAGTGGTGTGCCTGCCTCAGCCTCCCAAAGTGCTGGGAGTACAGGTGTGAGCCACCATACCTGGCCCATCCCTTTTTAACTTGGCACTTGGTTCTCCTTTTGCTTTCTTCTCTAGCTTTCTGATATAAGACTTGGTGTGTTTGGGGTTTTGTTTTGAAGAATCCAGGTCTACTCATTGTCTCAAGTATGTTCAAAAACAAAACTAAAATCTCAGAAAAGGGAAACTAATGGCTGGTGTGGTGGCTCACACCTGTAATCCCAGCACTTTGGGAGGCCGAGGCTGGTGGATCACAAATGAGGTCAGGAGTTCAAGACCAGCCTGGCCAACATGGTAAAACCCCGTCTCTACCAAAGATATGAAAAATTAGGCAGGCATGATGGCACATGCACCTATAATCCCAGCTACTCAGGAGGCTGAGGCAGGAGAATCACTTGAACCCAGTAGGTGGAGGTTGCAGTGAGCCAAGATCACACCATTGCACTCCAGCCTGGGCCACAGTGCAAGACTCTGTCTCAAAAAAAAAAAAGAGACGGGAGGAAACTAACGTGTAGAGGGTTTAATAAAATATTGGCAGGAAAATAATCTTTGTTCTGCTGTTTTACAACAGGAAGCATGTTGAACAATATAGGGAAATACAAATGTTTATTTGTTAGGATCTCTCTGTGGTGTTGGTTGATTCCCAGGAAAACACCCTGAGATCAGCACAGAGGACTTTTGTTAGGGAGTGCTTTTGGGATAAAACTGTGAAAGGGAGGAAAAGAAGCAGAAGAGTGTGGAGAAGGATGTTGGGCTGAGAAACCTCAGCCATTCCCATTGGGAGCTCTGAAGATGGCAGGACCCTTGGGTCCCTAGTTAGGATGAAGGGTCTGGTCTGTTACAAGCCTGTGTTAATCAATCATTAGAGGTGGGCTGCTCCAGGATTGGGACAAGATGTGTGACCTTGGATGAGTGACTCTCTTCAAGGTAAGGCAATC
The DNA here is from genome assembly GCA_004027835.1 of Alouatta palliata. Taxonomy (NCBI): domain Eukaryota; kingdom Metazoa; phylum Chordata; class Mammalia; order Primates; family Atelidae; genus Alouatta; species Alouatta palliata. The sequence goes on from PVKV010017376.1 coordinate 14,195, forward strand.
CCTGGATGGTGCTGACAGATGAGAATAATACCTTCATTTCCGATGAGAAATCTTGGTGTGTCACTGTGCCCCACATATTCTGAATAAAAAGGTGCTTATAGAAGGCCAATTTTCTAGGAATGCTGTTTTGCTATCCTATTATGGAATATTCTCTATTAACTCAGTATTCAATACCTATGCTATTAGTGGTTAAGGGGATAAAATCATAATAAAATGTGTCCTTAATATTTTTTTTATGACTCTCATGGTCAATTACACACCTTTCCTATGTCTTTATATCAGAGTCTTACAGCCATGTCAGTATGTTACCTCAGAAATTTTGAAAAAATGATGACTTTTGTAGAGTTTGCTCAGGGGAAATCACCATTTTCTGCCCTCTCCTAGCCCTACTTCTGATCCTGTCAGGTTCACAAGAGCTAAGTGGATCTCTGGAGGCTAAAACAGAGAAGATCAAAATAACAGAAATCATCTTCCCTCTGCCCATCCACCTTAAACTTGCTCTTCTCTTCTCTGTTCTGTGCCCTGCAAAGCTGATCCTTGAGGGCGACATTTCTTCACCTCCCTTTCTGGTTGGCTTCTCATTGGGTTAAGCCAAAGGGAGGCAAGAAGAAAGAAATGTGATTGTGGAAGGAGGAAAATGTTGGTGAATTTTTTCCCTGCTGTCTCCATGTGTCAGTGACACTTCCTCCAGGGTATCGGTGTCCTGTGGCAACAACCCCAGCCAGAAAGTCCCTCTTCTAGGTTCCCAGCTCTCGCTTGGCTCCAGTTACGCTAGTTTAGCTCTTTCGGTGCTGACCTAAGGTGGGAAGCATTAGCACATGGGCCATTACAGGGCATTCCCAATATGGGCAATTTTGTTCTTCCATTAAAAAAAAATGATCTATAGCTTTGTTACTATACATAGTTTCCAGGAGATCTGCCCCTAGAAATTCCATTAGATTTGGATGTCACTCAGGATCAAAGCAACACCTGCGAGGTTTTGTTATACCACATACTCATCTTCCCTTAATTGCTATCTACTGTTTAAGAGTGATAGCAATAAATCCATATGCAGTTTAAAGGATGGCTGTGAATCCTAGGGCAACAGTTTATCATCATTAGCAGAGGTGATAAGGCAGGTACCTAGAAAACTTGGAAGATCTTCTGCAAAATTAGCAAGGATGCCTGCCAAGCTCAGGCACTCTGACTTCTGCACCTTTCTTTAGGCTACCTGTGGCCAATTCTCTCCAAGTTTGTGCAAGTCATACCCTCCCTCCCTGCAGGCAATTTTCTTTACTACTGTTTGTTTCATCATAACAGCTGTTATCATTTAGTGACAGTGTGAATTATTAGGAAGAACATATTTTATAAGTGATACATGTGATTCCCTTCTCTCTTTCCATAACAGAGAAGCCAGTACTGTTTCTAAATTTCTGATTCCTCTTGAGCTGGAAGAGCCAGGAGCTCTTAAGGGTTGGGTCCATTCAGGAGGATTAATTGTGGATTCCTCAGTGGAGAAGGGAGAGGATGGTCAGAGTGCTTGGATGGGAAGAGTATGAGGCAGTGTTAGAGTGACTGCTGAGACTCAGAATAAGGTCAAGGTGACAGAGACCAGGTCCTACTCTGCCCCAGTGAAAAGAAGGGCGCTTTAAAAGTAACGTCCGGAAGCACAACTCCTGTGAGATGCATTCCCGGGCTCGTCCAGGGTAGCTGTGGTTGGGAGGATGGACTTTAATATTAAGCAATCCAAAGATACTCAAACAGGGGTCACAATGTGGACTAATTTTTATAATGATATTTTATACTTTATTTTATTTCAATAGTTATTTGGGGGAACAGGTGGTTTTGAGTTACATGGATGTTATTTAGTGGTGATTTCTGAAATTTTGGTGCACCCATTACCTGAGCAGTGTCCACTGTACCCAATGTGTAGTCTTTTATCCCTCACTGCCCTCCCACCCTTTCCCACCTTTCCCCTGGAGTCCCCAAAGTCCTTTATGTCATTCTTATGCTTTTGAATCTTCATAGCTTAGCTCCCACTTGTAAGTGAAAACATAATATTTGGTTTTCCATTTCTGAGTTATTTCAGTTAGAATAACGATCTCCAACTCCGTCCAGGTTGCTGTGAATGACATTTTGTTCCTTTCTATGGCTGAGTGGTATTTCATGGCATGCGTGTATATATACACACACACACACATATATACATATCACATTTTCTTCATCCACTCATTGGTTGGTGGGCATTTAAGACAATTCCATACTTTTGCAATTGTGAATAGTGCTGCTATAAGCGTGCGTGTGCAAGTGTCTTTTTGATATAATGACTTCTTTTCCTCTGGGTAGATACCCAGCAGTGGAATCGCTGGATTGAATGGTAGTTCTACTTCAGTTCTTTAAGGAATCTCCATCTTGTTTTCCATAGTGGTTGTACTAGTTTACATTCCTGCCAGCAGTGTAAGAGTGTTCCCTTTTCACCATATCCACTTCAACATCTGTTATTATTATTTTTAAAATTATGGCCATTCTTGTAGAAGGAAGCTGGTATTTCATCGTTTTAATTTTCATTTCCCTTATAATTAGTAATTTTGAGCATTTTTCATATGTTTGTTGGCCATTTGTATATCTTCTTTTGATAATTGTCTATTCATGTTCTTTTCCCACTTTTAAATGAGATTTTTTTTTGTGTTTTTTTTTTTTTCTGATTTGTTTGAGTTATTTGTAGATTCTGGATAGTAGTCCTTTGTTGGATGCATAGTTTGTGAAGATTTCCTCCCACTCTATGGGTTGTCTGTTTACTCAGCTGATTATTTCTTTTTCTATGCAGATCTTTTTAATTTAATAAGGTTCCATCTATTTATTTTTGTTTTTGTTGAATTTACTTTTGGGTTTTTCGTCATGAACTCTTTGCCTAAGTCAATCTCTAGAATAGTTTTTCTGATGTTATCTTCTAGAGTTTCTATGGTTCCAGGTCTTAGATTTAAGTCTTTGATCCATCTTGGGTCAATTTTTGTATAAGGTGAGAAATGAGGATCTAGTTTCATTCTTCAACATGTGGCTAGCCAATTATCCCAGCACCATTTGTTAAATAGGGTGTCCTTTTCATGCTTTATGTTTTTGTTTTGTTGAAGATCAGTTGGCTATATGTATTTGGCTTTATCTCTGCATTCTCTATTCTGTTCCATTGGTCTGTGTGCCTATTTTTATACCAGTACCATGCTGTTTTGGTAACTGTAGCTCCTGGATGGGTAGAATCAGTATTGTGAAAATGACCATACTGCCGAAAGCAATCTACAGATTCAATACAATTCTCATCAAAATACCAGCACAATTATTTACAGAAATAGAAAAAAAAATCCTAAAATTTATATATAACCAAAAAAAGAGCCCACATAGCCAAAGCAAGACTAAGAAAAAGCAAAACACCATATGTTCTCACTCATAGGTGGGTGTTGAACAACGAGAACACGTGGACTCAGGGAGAGGAGCATCACACACTGGGGACAGTTGGAGGGGGTAGGGGAGAGACAGCGGGGCTGGGGAGGGAGGGGAGGGTGGGGAGGGATAACATGGGGAGAAATGCCAGATATAGTATGCACCTAAAGTAAAATAAATAAATTTAAAAAAAAGGACCTTCTTTGGGGGAGGTGGTGGGGCCTAATTGAAAGTAACAAGAAATGCTCATAAAACAGCTCTTTATGCAGAGAAGAGCCAGTTTTTGCCTTGTTGCTAAGGTCCTGATTGTTTCCTGGCTGTGTTTTGTATGTCTGTGTCAGGCCGTTCTATGGACTCCCTTCAGGAACTTGGTGATATTGGCCTGCAGATAATTAGATCAGTGAAAAAAAAAAAAGAATTTATTTAGGGCATCATATTGACCAACTTCAAACAATGTGGACTAATTTTAAACAGCCATTTATTTACTTATTTTAATGTGATAGGGAATATATACTCTTAATATATTAAAACTGTGGTTGAATGGCTATTCCTTTTTTTTCCTACAAATTAAATGGATTTGAAGACCATGTCAAGAAGATAATAATGTTGTATAGATACCACCTAGATGTGTAAATTCCTAAAGTAGAGAACTATCAAGTATTCTAACAGACAAAGTTAGAGGAGACCACAACCATCAAGACCCAGCCCCTCTTTCAGTATTTCTGCCACAAATTTTCAGGATGTTTGTATTATTATAATCCCATGAAGGAAGTGAATGGAGCCAGACATTGACTGAAATTAAATTTCTCTCCAACCAGAAGAATGGACCCTTAAACTAGGTATAATTTGATTTCGAAGAATAAAGGTAGATGTGCTAAGTATTTTACTTGTTCTCCTACCAATTTACTCTCTACTCTCTCAGACTTTCTCTGTGCCTTGAAAATTTTCAACAAGCCGCTTTGCCCTCCAGCTTTCATTGGGTTTGCTCAGGGCTGGGATTAGGGTAAAGGGAATGAGGACCCCAGGGTACTGCAAGGGCCTCTTTAAATTTTATGCCTAGTTCTGGTCCTGTATTCACCAATAGGAGACAGGATAGAAGAGAATGATGTGAGTATTAATTCCCCAGCTTCCTCTCTGCTGGATTGCTGAGGGTTGGTTGCTTTCTTCCACTGAGGCAATGGCATCTATCAGCACACTTCTTCATACAGTTCTTCTTCCAGGTCCCCCTAACCACCTTGTCCTTATTATTCCTCTCTCTCTCTCTCTCTCTCTCTCTCTCTCTCTCTCTGTGTGTGTGTGTGTGTGTGTGTGTGTGTGTGGTAGGGGAAAAGGGATGGCGAGTGAAGGAAGGGGAAAAACCTGGTTGTTACAGCTGGCTCCCTGCTGTTACTAGACCTAGGGTACCATACCATGCCTTGTTATTGCCCTGGGGGACTCGACCGTTCCTTGTTACCACCCTGGAGTACAACACTATTCCTTTTAGGAGACTAAATCCTGCCCGTAACTCTATAATTATTCCCTCTATTAAAGCCTCCCATTTACTTGCTTGACTTTACCATCGATTTCTTGCTGGAACCAAAAGTGATACAGCATATAACATGTCTTGATCCCTAGAGCTATGATCTAAAATTCAACTCTTTTACTTTAATAAATGAAGTAATTTTCTTCTTGCCTTTTTTCCTATAAGTTTGCTGGTTCTAGGGTGAACAGGGCCAGTATCTGTTGTCACCAGTGTGTCTGTAGGGCCTGTGAGCTTAGCATATTATAGGTACTCAACAAGTGCTTGTTGACTAATTTACTACTGACAAAATCTATGTCACAATTTCCCTATATAAGAACAAAAAACAAGGAGTGTTGTTTACTTGTCTGTTAGAATAAAATATTGCAACAGAGAAATAGGCTGAAAAAAGAGTGGTGAATTTATTCTCTGTGTCTGCCTCTATAATATATCATGAATTTCCCTAAATTCTAATGTTTTCTTAATAATTTTTGGCCTTAAAATCCCTATTTGGAGGACAAAGTAAAACAAATTTCAATAAGCAAACTTCACAGGGGAGTGGAGGAGGTATGATAAGGATACCACATGCTCATTCTTTTTAATTGCCCGATCTTCCATCTGTTGGTTTGAGATAATATTGATAAAGGAATTAAAGATGCCACACCATCTCCTGAATCAAATGAGAACAGTCATTCTTAAGTTACAGAGTATGACATTTTATGTTTTGCAGCATGAAGAGGAAAGAGCATTTACTTTATTTTAATGTGGTTAATTTGAAGCTAGATTAGATCATCTACTTAACTCATAGGTTCTTAACTTTTAAGGCCAAATACTGTGTAGCGTCTCATTTTCATGCTGACAGTTGCTGCTGTTAATAATTGAATCAACTAGGAAGTTAACCTTGAATACCAAACACAAAATCTCTAAACCAAAAGCTAGAAGTAACACAGTTTGGAAAATAGAGCCATGCTTAAGTAAGAGGCAGCATTATGTTGCCTCAAAATAAACATAGCTTTGATGCTTGAATATTATAATATATTTTTCTATATGGATAATTTTCATTATTTTTAAACCTTGTTACTTTCTCATAGTAGGGAGCAGAAGGAATCGTGGAAAACCTCAAAAACAAAAAACAGCATTGCTTGTGGTCAGTACTTGAGTACTAACTCCAGTACTCTGAATGTCAAGACAGGACTCAGTGACATTTTGGGCTTGGATGGGTCTAGCTTTTCTAGACAAAGTGGTGGGTCTAGTTTGTCTCTGGTGGTTCTAAGTTTTCTAAAGAGGGAATTCTTTGAAACACTCAATCAGATTTACAGTTGTATTAAGCAATAATAAGCTATTGTTGTTTGTCATTACAATTCAGACTATATGATCAGAAATGAAATTGGACAAATAAAGTACATTGGTGGCTTATAATTTTAAGACTTCTGAAGATTTTAGTATTAAAAGCCTAGGGTAGTAAGATGTGAATTACAGTTTCTTTAAATGTAACCACGGAAACACCTAAAAAAAAATACACAGCCTCTGAATGGACATTTGATTTGACATTTACACAAAACCACAATTCTCCTTACCAGACTCAAATTTCAGTTCATGCTCAAATATTGGCAGGTAGTCTTCAGAAGGTCAAGTCACTCAGAAGTCTGAGGGTTATACACTCTGGTTAATTTTCACCCCTACCATCCTCTTGCCGCTCAGGACCCTTAATCTTACAATAGCATTATCTGTTTTTCTTTGACTAAAATTGTAAAGAATATCATTTGAGTTCAGACTAATCAGGGAATGAATATGCAACACACTTTATTCCAACTTGATTATCCTGTAGGTATCCTAGGAAGATTGTTCTTGAATGTGTGTGTTTCCTGCATGCTAGTTTCATGTATCTTTTAATGACATCTTGATTATTCTCAGTATCATTTTATGCTTATAAAATGCCCTGAAATATGTCTTTAGCTCATCTCCAGTTCTTTATAGTTTAAAAAGCCCAACTCTCTTCTTTAATGTCCTCTTCAGTTTCAAGCCCACACATTTGAAGAGATCTACCTTTCACAGATTATAAAAATAAGATTTTAGAGTAAGGTTCATAGCCCATGTATACTAGGATGAGAATAGTTGAAAAGGTAAGTGTGAGAGGCCTTTTCAGCTGAGTAGCACCAGTCTGAAGGTGAACATCAGTATTCGTACTTTAAGTATGTCGGGTTGTATTGGTTATATGGCTTTGGGAACAGGGGAACGGTTTTGAAAAGATGAATCAGAGGAGGTCTTACAGGACGACTTTTATTCTGCAGAAAAAAGTATCTGTGTATTGTATTTTTGCCCAGAAACTCTTCTTTCTTGCTAAAAACTATGAAATCAAAATCAACAGCAACTCCCAGCATGTTCAGAGAAGAGACCAGAATTTCAGTGACATTTTAGGATTAAGATAGATTAATGCCATATCTGTGTCCCAAGAGTCACAACATATTGATCAAATGGTGATCAGGATGCCATCATATTGAATGACATGCTGTGCAAGTCAGTGTGGCTGCTCACAGAAGATCCCCAGCATGGATTAGTGAGTCCACTGGGAAAAGGAAAGCAGCGTACTTTGTGACTGATGCTTCTGTAGTCAAAGGCATAGTTTCCTAGAGAAACATGAAGCCTAAACTCCATTCAACAGGAAAAATGGCAGAAGAGAAAGCCCAGACTTAAAGGTAAAAGGGAATTGATTGACACAAGAGAAAGATATTCAAGTAGAATGAAAGAAACTTAACTGAATTGAGATCAATGAATTTCAAAGAAGGTTAGATGAAAAAGGACACTTTTCTCTTTGTAATCCAAAGATTACAAAGAGAAAAGTGGCCTTCACTTGGCAAAAACACAAGAAGATAGTAGAAAGGGTCACGGTTGGGGAAGAAAATCGTGTTTGTCCTAACAAGAGTCAACAAAACCAGTGGAAGACAGACAAACAGCAATAAACTTGGTCTTAGAGAAAATTCTTCCAGTAAGATCACAGGAACAGTGAAGACCAGGGTAGAGGTTTGCAGGCTGAAGGGAAATACTTATTTCTGGCAGGGAGAGATTAAACAAGAACATATTCTGAGGAAAGGGCATGGTGCAACGAATCTGTAACATACCTGACTTACAAGTGTAAAACTTTGTTCTGTGTCTGGCCCACAGGTAGCTTCTGTTTGTTCTGCTCTGTATTTAAAAATGTATTAATCAGTTGATGACATTTTAAAACCAAAAATATTTCACGTAGGTCAAGATTTCTGGCACCTGAAAAAGAAGGAGCTGAGAAATCCATTACAAATTTCCGCATAGCAACAAGTACATGGAACTGAGTGGCAGCTGCTGTCTTTAGATAGAATACACGCTTCATCAATTCACCAAATAATGCCCTGTCCCAGGCCTACTTCACTCCCTTACCTTAGCCACTTGGCTTCTTAGTCATTCGAGTTGGTGAAGGAGACTCTGGATTGCAGTGACTGTAACAAAGTTTGTATGTCATTTGTCTAGAATAACGTGTGTGTGTATGTGTGTGCATTCATTCTTTGATAATTTCACAAACATTTACCAGGCACCTACTATGTTCTGAGCTGAATTCAATGGGAAGCATAAAGACAGCAGTACTAGGCTTTTCTCTCAAAGAGTGTAGGCTCCAGGAGGAACTATGCCACATGCACACACATCATTTACGTACAAACTCTAACCTGATAACCTGATATAAATGCAGACATATGGGAACTTGGAGCAGGGTGAGATCACTTTAATTCAAGAAACCTTGGGGAGGGATAGCATGGGGAGAAATAACAGATACAGATGACAGGGAGGAAGGCAGCAAATCACACTGCCATGTGTGTACCTATGTAACAATCTTGCATGTTCTTCACATGTACCCCCAAACCTAAAATGCAATAAAAAGTATATAAAAAACAAAACAAAACAAAACAAAACCCCCCCCCCAAAAAAAAAAAAGAAACCTTCACTAAAGAGGACACTTTTTTTTTTTTTTTAAATTAGTGGCTTTATTTTTAAATACCCTAAAGATTTCAGATCTTCATATAGGTAGTAGTTAACACAGAAACATACGATCCTGGGTAAACTCCATTGATGTAATTATGATACCCAAGCAAGACCATTCTTGATTGAGTTGGTCAGAACTCTAGTGGCAGAGTGGTTCAGTTTACGTTGACATCAGCAAACACGTCTTTACAGACAAAGTAAATGCATCCAGGGTTGCTGAATATCCTTTTCTTTTTTTCTTTTTTTTTTTTTTTTTGAGACGAGGTCTCTATCGCCCAGGCTGGAGTGCGGTGGCATGATCTTGGCTCACTGTAACCTCCACCTCCTGGGTTCAAGTGATTCTCCTGCCTCAGCCTCCCAAGTAGCTGGGAATACAGGCGTGCACCACCACACCTGGCTAATTTTTATATTTTTAGTACAAATGGGGAGTTTCACCATATTGGCCAGGTTGGTCTCAAGCTCCGACTTTAAGTGATGATTGCATCATTTTCATGAGCTGCTTTTAAATGTCTTGTTTAGGGTCCATTTGCAACCTAGTGAGACAATATCACTTTGAGTGTGGCAACTTGCTTCTTTCCTGTTTAGGCTGTGTTCTTTAACAAGGATGACAGTTGCTTATAAAATGCTCAACTGTTTTGCTTTGTTAATGGCAGCTAGGAAAGCACCACAGGGCCCCACAGTAGGTTTATTTCAAAGCTACACCAAGATCCTTTTCTTTACTCTTATTTAGGCTCATCTCTAACTCAGTATTTTCTTTTGCTCTTCTCTTTTTTTGCACTATCAGGCATGAGTTTGAGAAACATGCCCCCCACGGTAGGAGAGGTGATGTCTAGAATGTGAAATCCCAGCTAATCCCACATCCTGTCACTATATTTTAAAATCATTTAGTAGTAACAGAACTATTTTCCTGCTTTTATTTGTCTTGGGGCAATTTAAAAATTATCATACACTTCTGAAAATACCTGGGTTTAGGGAGGACGAGTAACAGCTCCATTCCCTCCCCCGATGCCTGTGGCAGAGTTCAGTCACTGAATCTAGACACAGTGTCAGACCCTTCAGAAATGGCACTTCAGCAGCCATCAAAGTGGCTACTTGGGTCTAGATGAAGATGCTGATCTTAACTGCCCAGGTGATGAGGGTGAAAGGCAGCCAGAGAATGGATGGTTCATCTGAGTAGGGTCCTTTATGAAATCTACCAGGTGTTGTGCTCTGGCTGGTCATTTCTCCCCAAGTTCTCCCTTAATTCCTGTCCATCCCTAGCCAGGCTAAGTTACTAGAATCTGGACTCAAATCTAAGTCTGCCTCCAGGGTTGAGGACATTTTATTTTATAACGCAGAATAATCTACATAGAAGGCTGTCTCTCCACCAGATTATGAGCAGCTATGGGGCAGGGAAAAGCATTTATCTCATTCCTGGTAGGCATTAACAGAAAATCATGGAATTGAAGGGAAGCCCAAAGTCCCTTCTTCCCCTTTAACGTTCTTATTTCCGGTTGAGAGCTCCCTGCTCCATTTCAGCACCAGCAGCACAGTTCAGTTTTTTATTTAATGAGAGTTGACTCTGAGGCAGGTGCTTAGATCATGGTAACAAAATGAGGCATGGGGCAGGAGGGCAATGAGCTCTGTCTTCCCAGCGCCTCCCGCAGGGCTGACACACAGCAGGTCCTCAGTGCTTGTCTGTTACAAGGTGAATAAGGGAATGCTTCTCCAGTAGATGTCTTTCCCATTCCCATAGTCAGGGGATATTTGCAAGGAATAGCCCTTCTCCCTGTCTTCACTGCAGAAGGCACTCCTTCTTCTCTTTAAAAATGTGTATTTTTTTTTTCTGATTCTAAAAGTAATGTATGTTTATTATAGAATTATTGAACATTTGGAGAAATCTGAATTATGAAAGATTAAAGAAATAAAAACATAGTCAAATAAATTTAGTTTGCTGCTAAAAAATAACCAAGAATATCTACTTAAATTTGAGTACATGGAAGACATTCATGATATCCTTTTGAATGATGAAAATAAAGTTTTAGCACACTAAATGTGTTCTGAATGTGACTCAATTTTTCTAAAATAAATAACTGTAAATCTGCCTAGGAAAACATTGAAAAGAGCATATACTGATTCAACCCTGTGTTAAGTGACTCACTGATGAAGAGTGAAACATATGAGGGGCTTTATTTAGTGTTTTATATGTTCATGGATTGTTTTAATTTTAACTATTGTGTTCTACTTTTTAGTTACAAAATGTTTTTGAAATTATAAATTTATAAATAACCAAAAATTTAAAAAATTTAAAGATTAAACAAAACAAAATTAATATTTTGTTATAATCTGTCTTTCCTTTTTAAAATATCTATATCAAACCATAGGAAGCATTTGATTTTCATTTTTGTTTTGTTTGTTTTATTTTGTTTTTGAGACAGGGTTTTGCTCTGTCATTGATGCTAGCGTGCAGTGGCACTGAGTTTTGTTTCAATTTTTTTTCACTTAATATATCTTGAGTACTTTCACAGGTCATTAAAAGTTTATTAGAATATTACTTTTAAATGCTTGGTGTTTCATCATTTGAAGATTCCATAATTTAGCTATCCCTCAGGTCTAGAAAACATTTAGACTATTTTCATGTTTTCTCAATAATAAAAAATTCTTCCACAAATATCCTTGGATAGACTTTGTATGCATCTCTATTTTTGCTAGATCATATCTCTACAGGCAGAATGGTTGAGTCAAAGAATATGAAGACGTGATATGCTCTGCTATGGACCTTCATGGCTGGGCTTACCAGGCTTAGTGGCCCCAGATTTGGTGTCACAGCAGACGCATTGGATGAAGTACCTGCAGACTGTTCATTATGGCAAAACTCCCATAGCACAGGGTGTGTGTGAGTTCCTTCCCTTACTTCGTGATCTGGCCTTAGGCAGCAGTGCTATCCTGGGGGAGAGGAAAAGGTCACATCATGAACTTAGAAATATGTCCTTCCTAGCAGTGTGGTAGTGATGCTGGAGTTTCTGACTGGCTTGGTTGAGTGTACAAAGAGAAAGTCTCTATGGCTCCTGCTTTCCATGATCTAGCAGGACTTATTTTTGCCAATCCCATCATAATTATGCTTCTATTAGACTATACATTGTCCAATTTATTTGAGAAAGATTCAAAGTTTTATCAAGATGGATTTATCAATAAAAAGCAACTTTGCGGTGGGGCACAGTGGCTCACACCTGTAATCCCAGCACCGTTGGGAGGCTGAAGGAGGTGGATCACTCGAAGCCAGGAGCTCGAGACCATCTCAGCCAACATGGCGAAACCCTTTCTCTACTAAAAATACAAAAAAAATTAGTCAGACGTGGTGGTGCATGCCTATAATCCCAGCTATTCAGGAGGCTAAGGCAGGAGAATTACTTGAACCCGGGAGATAGAGGTTGCGGTGAGCCCAGATTGTGCCACTGCACTTCAGCCTGTGTGACAGAGTGAGTGAGACTACGTCTCAAAAAAAAAAAAAAAAAAAAGCAAGTTTGCCATTTGATGAGAATATTACTTATTTACTATTTCATACTTGAATTCTTTATGAGGTAAAGTTTTATTTATATGCTTATTGATAATTTGCATTTTTGAGAGTATAGTATGTTGTCTATTGTTTCACTGGAGATTTTTCTTATTACTTTATAAGAATAGTTATACAGATACATTTGTCTATCTTCAATATTGCAAATATTTTCTCTGCTGCTTATTTGTCTATTCATTTTATTTATAATATTTCATGGTATATAAAAATGTAAATTTCATGTGACAAATTCTCTTAAAATTTCCTTTGCACTTTCTGCTTTTATGCTTATAAAGGCTTTCTCTAATATCCACTAAATAATCAATTATCTCTGGGTATTATTTATTTTTTACATTTTGCACTTTAATCCACTTGAATTTCATTCTGATGTGCGTAACATAAGTATCTAACTTGGTATATTTTTCCCAGAATAATTCAGCTTCTCCCTTTCAGCCCTGTACTTTTCATTGCCCTTGGAGTTAGATCAAAAATGGAGGTAATTCATTGAAAAGGAAGAAGTAATCAAGGAAGACCACCTCTCCTAGTGCTTACCATGCTGGAGAAGGGATTTCCATCTTGTCATTGAGAGAGACACTGAAATCCTGCCATTGAGTTTTCTGAAAGAAAAGCTTTTGAGGCTGCCTGGAGTCCTCATTAATTCTAGACCATAATAGTGGTACTTATCTCCTTTATGCTGCTGACTATTATTTTTCCTGGTATAGAATGTGATTTTTTTTTCTTTTGTTTTAATTCCCATGTCACCCATGATACTCTTCAAAAGAGGTGGATGAAATTGACTTCCAGCTTCCCCTATGCCCTGGAATAGAAGCCATGCTTTCATGATAAATTGCACAGGAAAAAAAAAAAAGGCAGCTGGAGTTGCTTGTACCAAAATGAGAGTGGCTTTTGGCTCTGCTTCAGTGACTTTATTTCACATTTCTTTCAGAATTCTCAGAGAAAAGTGATAATGAGAGTTTAATCTCTAGACTTGTGCCATAAGCTTTTTATTTTCCTTGGAATGTTTTAAATCCTACAGGGCCTCAATTTCAGCTACTAGACACAACACTTTCATGGTAGCTCTTCCCTGGGGTGGAAATAATCAGAGGGTAAGAATCCTAGGTTTGCCATATTTTTCAGCTGCAATCTGGTATGTTTTTATTATTTTGAAAAGACTAGGGGCACAGAAAAAGCTTAGTGGGGAGTAAGATGAAGGATGGAAAGCAGCTCTTCTACGATTTACTGGAACTCAGCTACCCTTATTGTATAGTATTCAGTACCCTTAAAGATGCTGCTACTCTGATCTTTCCATTTTTCTGAATTTTCCTCTCTTCTTCGCCATGGAGGCTTGGCATGTGCATCATGGAATATGTCATTAGACTTTATCAAAGTTGTTTGTGTGTTAATGCTGAACCCACGAGAACTAAGAATTCCTTCATTGGAATCCTTCCTAGGGTAGGTAAAGCATAGTGTGGCTACAGGGAGTGGTGCTTTTCTAACATTTTTAAAACAGGAAAATCATTGTTTTGAAAGTCTTATGAAAATAACACTTTTATTTACTACATGGCACTTGGGATACAGATGATATCATATTTATATATTTGTTTAAACAAATCAAATCTGGCTCCAGACCTCTCCTTCCAATATTAATGGGAAGTCCACTCATTTCACTGCCTCCTCTGGATCTCTTATATTTGGCAAGGCATGGGTCATCAGTACACAATAGTCCCTGTGTCCCTGGCTCCCTGCCATGGCTTCATGATCCATCAAGGGAAGATGGCTCCACTTTTCCATCTCTCATGATCCTTCAAGGGAAGATGGTTCCACTTTTCCATCTCTCATGATCCATCAAGGGAAGATGGCTCCACTTTTCCATCTCTGCCACAAAGGGTCCTTTCTGAGATTACCGAGGCTCTGTGCTTAACACCAGGTCCTTATAAGTGCCCACATTGCCAGGCTTTTTGAAGACCGGCTTGCCTCAGAGTGACTGAATTTTATGTAGTGCATCCAGCGTCATTATTTAAGTTCAGGGGATTCACTCTTTCAGAAGCCTTGGAGCTTCCCTTACTAACCTTCAGGACACACCATCTCCATGTTTCTCCTCTTTAGGTCATTCAACTTAGTTTCAGCACGTACTAGAGCTTTGAACTTTAAGTATCTCTTTAGGAGTTTCCATTAGGGAATTCTCTGGATCCTGGCTCTTGAGGTGGATGGAGGAAGCAATAGCACAAGGCCTTCTGACCCTGCAACCTGGAATGTAGATGTAAGGATTAGGACCTGGTCACTCTTTTGAGGTGTGGAGCTAATACACATTTTTTGTTCTTTCATAGGAGATTATCTAGGAGAAAATAAAGTACCATTATTTAATCTTTTAATAAGCAGTATTATTACATTGAATTTTCAACACATCATCATGATATATGTGGCCTATTGATCTGTAAAATAGACAAAATTGGAGATGGTGTGGTGGATGTGGGTTGGTGCAAGAAGCTTTCCTCAAACCTAGCATCCCCCTAATCTTTGATGTCTTCTGAACTACCTTGAGGAGTAATGGTGGGTGGTAGGCAGTTATGATATCTATAGATCTCAATTTAGAAACCATTTAAAATTGGTATTTCTGATAACATCTCCTCATATCCCCACACATATATTATGACATTTTGACCTAAGAATGTAAAAATGGCTAAAGAGGAACAGCTCCAATGCCAATCTGGCCAACTTTAGTGCCCTCTGTAGCACAGAACTGTGGAATATTTGAGAGAAGATTCCTATGAGGCAGCCACTTTCTAAATAACATTCTCAAAGAATAAGAAAGTCCTCTTTGGGGAGGAAGGCAGCAAATCACACTGCCATGTGTGTACCTATGTAACAATCTTGCATGTTCTTCACATGTACCCCCAAACCTAAAATGCAATAAAAAGTATATATATATATATAAAAAAAAAAAGAAAGTCCTCTTAAGCATTTTAGTTTTTCTTAACAGAAACACATAATTTACATGGTGTTCTTACTTTTCATCAGGTTGAGTTTATGTCAAATAACTAAAATTTAAAGAGAACATATTTATTATGTGCCAGGCACTTTTTCAAACACAGGACATATAGCATTTATTTATTTTTATTCATAAATACTTAAAGGTGCCAGAAATTTTTCGAAGAGTTCAATGAATTTCAACTCATGCTCTCTTGCAAAAAACCTTCACATAGGTACTCTTATTATCACCTCCATTTCCCAGATGAGAAAATTAAGGCACAAAAAAGTAAAGAGAATTGTCCAGAGTCACACAGCTAACCAGTGGCAGGCTTCAGATTTGCACAGTGATGGTCTGGTCCAGAGTTAAGGTTCTTTACTTCTATATCTGTTACCTGTGAACGATGCAGCTCATTTAGTCATCCCTAGGAGGACACTAATATTTCTCCATTTCACAGATGATAAAACTGAGGTCCAGTGAATTTAAGTGTTTGCTTGAAATCATACCACTGTGAAAGGGAAGAATATGAATTCGAATTCAGTTATTCAGAGTCAAGAGCCTGTCTTAATAGCAGTGATTGAATCTTTAAAGGATACATTTGCCAACGTCACACTGCTGCTAAAAGGAGAGCCCAATAGCACTCTTGGGTCTGTCACCCAAGTCAGTGAATTTATAGTTCAATGAATAGACAATAAATTATGAGTTAAAATATTTTGGGAAACTGCTTAAAATCTTTCCCATTTATATGTAATAAAATAATACTAATGATAGGTAGAATGTACTGTGTTCTATTATTGGTATTAATGTATGTATACTTTCTAATTTATTAAGATAACATGCAGACATCTTATGAAAACCATCATATAGGAGAATATATAGAAGAAAGCAAAAATCTTCAGAAATCCCAGCCTTAGAAAACCATAGTTGATATTCCGGTGAACATTTTTACACTTTTTTTTCCTATACATTTAATGCCTGTACCATATGTGCAATCATAAAATTTTAGGAAAATGGAATCATACTATAGATATTATGTGTAACCTACTTTTATCCACTAATTCCTTCATTCAAAATAGTTACCAAAAGCTTAACATTTATCGCATGATATGCTTGAAACAATATGTTGTGTTCACTTTCCTATTTCAATGAATAGAAATAGCAATCTTTTTATGGGTAGTAAGTTGCAGTAGTCAGGATGGCCAAGGTTATTCTGTAGTAACAAATTAACCCTTGCAACTCAGTGGCTTAATGATAAAAGAATTACCTCTTGCTTACACAGTTGGCTGTGGATCTGGTATCCCTAAATGATGACTTACAGATCCATGCCTCTTCCATCTTGTGGTTCTCATTTTGATGAGGGACTTCTGGTCACTACAGCACGGGAAAAGTGCTGGAATATTACACAGAGGTATTCCATGGCCTTTGTCTAAAAGTAAAGCCCAAACTTTTTGTTCCTGGTCCTTGACCAGAAGTAGTCACGTGGTGCCACCTAACTTCAGGAAGCCTGGGATATATAATCTGCTGTGTGCCTCAAAGAAGGTGAAGAGAACCAGAAATTGTTAATGTCTCCCACCTGATAATTCTTCTGTGTGAATGTATCATTTATTTAACTAATTTTCTCTGGATGGATAGTTACTATTTTTTCTGTTTACAAACAACACTGTGATAAACATCCTTCCACATGTATTACGTACTCTCATCTATTAATTTCTCAGTTTAAATTCCTGGAGAAGAAATCAATAAGTCAAAGGTGTATTTAAAATATTAATATAGGTTCTGAACCTAGACTGCTCATCCCTGCTTTTCTATGTAACATAGGGACTTAGAAAGTACATTTCCCAGAGTCCTTTGACTTCAAGTTTGGTGTAGAATCTGCTAATGAGAGGCATTCCTATGAGATGCAGAAGGGGAAGCTATTATTTTCCGGCAACAACTTAGGGCTGACATGTGGATCAACTCAACCATGAAGTTTTCCAGTGGCACCTGGACATCTCATAAGAACTATACATGTCAGTACTGCAATCAGTGAAGTCATTAGTGTCTCCAGGTGCTCTCCAGAGAATCATCTATTTCAGTGTCGTAGGGAGCTGAGATATAACTGGTGGCTGCCTTGTCATCTTGCACCTCTGGATTTCCTGAAAGGAGCCTTCCCGATCTACATTCCTCCACACTCCCGGCTGTTGTGTCAGCCTCAGTGTAAATACTCCATATCATTCCTTTTGTTTCCTAGCATGACTTCTGTTCTCACTGAACCTTGACTGATGTAGCACGTCAAAATGATGAACAGCCAAATTGCTGTTCAGGAACTATGTCCTAAAGAAACCCCCAACACCAGCAGTACATCATAGTGGCACCTCTTTACACCGGTGCTTGGTACTATCAATAGTTTTCAACTTTGGCAAAGTGATACTCAAAACTATGCCAAAGTTGAAAACTATTGAAAAACTTACTCAAAACTAAAAAAAATGGTGGTTTATGTTTGCATTTCTTGAGTTCAAAATATTATATTTTACTGGTTGTTTTTTCTTCTTTTGCAAATTGTATATTGATGTCTTTGATTATCACGCCTCCTCTTTTGACGAACAGACTTTCCTAAATGCTCTCCTCTTTAACACTACTTTTATTTGGCACTACTTTGCCCCTCTTAACGTTCCAAGGATAAT
>PVKV010017376.1:32377-47976 GCA_004027835.1 Alouatta palliata
GTTCAAGCAATTCTCCTGCCCCAGCCTCCCAAGTAGCTGGGACTACAGGCACGTGCCACCATGCCCAGCTAATTTTTGTATTTTTAGTAGAGACAGGGTTTCACCATGTTGACCAGGATGGTCTCGATCTCTTGACCTCGTGATCCACCCGCCTCGGCCTCCCAAAGTGCTGGGATTACAGGCGTGAGCCACCGTGCCCAGCCTTTAGGGCTTTCTTAATGGTATTTGGTTCTCACTTTCCCCTTTCACTAATGATTCTCTTTTGGTGCAAGTCTGTAGCACATCTCCTCCTTTAAAGAAGAAAAGAAAATTTCTGCAGATGAAAGTGTTTGGAGGGAGTGGGTTTATGCCATATAGCTTCTGAGACTCTGAAAGAAAGGCTACCATCAGAAAGAGTTGTATTTTCCTTTTGAATCTGAGAGATTAAAAAAAAAAAAAGCAGCAAAAGTAAACTCCAAGCAAAAGAATTGAGGAAAAATGCCAGATAGCTATGGTCAAATGGTCATAATTTGCCAAGAATTAACACTGGAAGAGAAGATTAACACTTTGAGGGTGGTTTAGACCCAGGAATGAAAATGAAGACTTACAAATCTATTTGACTGGCGATGGCCCTGAAGGGTTGGGCTGAGATAGATTCTGAGACAAAGTACACATTTAATTAGAAAAAATCCTGTGATCACTTAATGATGGCTGCCACAGTTTGGGAAGGTGAGGGAAATGAACAGATGCCACAGATTTATCATTCTCTGGTTTAGGATGTGGCTCTCCAATGGAGCTAAGAAACAATCTTTTCTACGATGAAACTGCATAAAGGTGAATGCTCCCTAATGTTAGGAAAAGGACTTTCTAATGCAGCCTCTCTCCACTCCAAATTCCTGACATGTGTTTGGTTGATAAACACTGGTTGAAGCTGGATACAAAATTGTTTTAATTTATCTGACACAGGAAATTATTAGTGCTATTTCAATTCTACATAGGCCAGTATCTTAAAGTTTCATAGCCACAAGATCAGAAACGTAAACTCTCCTTTGAGGATCTCAAATATGACCAGTAGGTGAATCATAAATTCAAATGACTCATGTCCTTATAAGAAAAAGGGGAGACACAGACACCGAGAGAAGCCCACGTGAAGACAGAGCCAGAGATGGAAATTACATAGACCCAAACGAAGAATATCTGGGGTGACCAGCAGCTACCAGAAGAAGCTAGGAGAGGCATGGAATATATTCTAAGAGTCTCTAGAGGGAAACAATTCTACTAACATCTTGATTTTGGACTTCTTAGCTTCCATAACTGTTCCTAGCAGACCTAGGAAACTAATATATCACCTATTCCTTCCTTTCTTCCTATCTCCATTTCTCCCCTTTTTTCTTCCCTTATTCCTTATCTCATTTATTCACTCAACAAGCCTTTCAGTGCCTACTATGTGATAGGCAGTGGGCAAGCGGGATTAGAGATGTAGAAATGATAATAAAACATCATCTCAAAAACTATTGTGTTTTGTCACAACTTTTAGGGAATATACAGTGTATTTCTTACTTTTTCTTTATTGTGAATGCTTGTGGCCTCTTCTTCATTCACATCAGCATCTGAGTACGTTCCTGCCAAATGCCACTTTAAATGTGAATGCTAACTTATCTGACTTTACTTGTGTCATATGTGTTCTGTAAAAGTTGTACTAGATCTCAGTACTGATCATGCTCCCTGCTGAAGGCACTGGCCAGCCTGGAGAAGGATTGCCTTTGACTGCACCTTCCCTGTCACTTCCCAAGCTCTGAGGGATCTGGGAGTCCAGGACTGCCCGCTGTGGCTCCATATCCGATTTGCCCTCCTCCACTGTGTCCCATGTTGTATTTCCCTCCATCTGCCTTCCCCAACCTCACCCAAATATCTCCTAGTCCTCAGTTCTCATGTTCTTTGGATCTTTTGACATAGTCAAATAAAATCCTTTTTACTGTGATTTACAAGTGCAAAATGCTCTGGGCTCTCTCTCTTTCCACTCCTCTCTTGGCTCACTAGGCATTGAATGCCCTGTTTTCCTTGATGTTCCTTCAAGATTGCAAGTATCCTCCTCACTTACTGTGTTTATGCTGGTCTTCTCTGCTAGGAAGTTTCTTCCTGAGACAACTATGTGGCCCATTCTCTCACTTCATATGTCTCTGCCTAAGTGTCACCTCTTCAGAGAAGACCCTGCCCAAACTATTCCTAAGGCTGCTGACATAATTTGAATATTTGTCACCTCCAAATCTCATGGTGAAATGTGATCCCCAGTGATGAAGGTGGGGCCTAGTGGGAGGTGTTTGGGTCATAGGGCTGATACCTCATGATGGCTTGGTGTCATCTCCATGGTAATGAATGAGTTCTCGCTTTGAGTTTAGGAGAGACCTGATTGTTTAAAAAGAGCCTGGCACCTCTGCCTCTCCCTCTTGCTCCTTTTCTTTTGTGACATGCTGGCTCCCCCTTCACCTTCCACCATGATTGGAAGCTTCCTAGGACCCTCACAAGAAGCAGATGTTGGCACCATGCTTCCTGTTCAGTCTGCAGAACCATGAGCCCAATAAAACTCTTAAAAATAAATTACCCAGTCTCAGGTATTTCTTTATAGCAATGAAAAAACAAACCTAATACACTAGTATATGGCTTAACTTGCTCTTATTGCATTTACTACTGCCTGATTAGAGCATGTATTTGTTGATCTAGTGATTGTCTCCTCATCCAGTGTGTGTATTTCAGGAAAGGAAGGACTTCAGCTGCTTTCTTCACTGCTGAATTTCCAGCTTCCAGAGCTTCATCTGGCACATAGTAGGCATTCAATAAATATTTGTGAGTGAGTCAGTGAATAAGTAAATAGAGAGCAAACTAACGTGATAAGACAGTGAAGTACCAGGGCACCTGTGCCCTTCCTTGGGAACATAGTTGTATTGTAGTAACATCTTTCTGGTGGCTTTTTCTTAATCCACATCACAACTAGCATTACAGTTTGCAAAGCACTTTCAAAAGTTGAAGTTCTATAATGTTCAGAATGGCCCCTGATTTTACAGATGAGGAAATCGAAATCCAGCAAGACAAGAGATTTCGCAGCTAAAGTCACACAACTCATCAATGACAGAGCTGGAATTCAAACCTAGCTTTCTAGACTTCAAATCCAGGGCGTTAAAAAAAGACAAAGAAAGAAAACCAAAACCAACACAATTATGAACAATAAAAAACAAGAAAGTTCCACCACAACAGCCTCTCTCTCAAAGGGAAAGCAGTTTCTATGTGGCCCAGATGGGGTTTAGGGGTAGTATTTTATATGATAGTCTGCACTAAATTTACTATACAAGGTGAATAATTTATTAGGGTAATTTATTTTTAAGAAGAAAGCAGATAAAGTCCTTGTATGGAGGCATTTATTACTTTAATGCTTAAAATACATCTGTAATGATTAGACAGAAGGGCTTTGGCTTTCCAAGGCTGATGATGTAATCGTGTCTTCCATGGGCATACTGACATCATTGTGGTGTTATCTTTTTTTTTTTTTTAAAGATACAAGATTGTTTTCTTTTTTCTTGTAAATTTGCTTAAGGTCCTTGTAGATTCTTTTTTTTTTTTTTTGAGACAGAGTTTCGCTCTTGTTACCCAGGCTGGAGTGCAATGGCACAATCTCAGCTCACCACAACCTCCGCCTCCTGGGTTCAAGCAATTCTCCTGCCTCAGCCTCCTGAGTAGCTGGGATTACATTACAGGCACGTGCCACCATGCCCAGCTAATTTTTGTATTTTTAGTAGAGACGGGGTTTCACCATGTTGACCAGGATGGTCTCGATCTCTTGACCTCGTGATCCACCCGCCTCGGCCTCCCAAAGTGCTGGGATTACAGGGGTGAGCCACCGTGCCCGGCCCTGTCCTTGTAGATTCTTGATATTAGACCTTTGTTAGACGGATAGATTGCAAAAATTTTCTCCCATTCTGTAGTTTGTCTCTTCACTCTGATGATAGTTTTGTTTGCTGCAAAGGAGCTCTTTAGTTTAATTAGATCCCATTTGTCAATCTTTGCTTTTGTTGCAATTGCTTTTGGCAATTTCATCATAAAGTCTTTGCCCATGCCTATGTCCTGAATGGTATTGCCTAGGTGTGCAAAGGATATGAACAGACACATCTCAAAAAAAGGCATACATGCAGCCAACAAACATATGAAATGTAGCTTAACATCACTGATCATTAGAGAAATGCAAATCAAAATCTCAATGAGATACCATCTCATGCCAGTCAGAATGGTGATTATTAAAAAGTCCAGAAACAACAGTTGCTGGTGAGGTTGCAGAGAAATAGGAATGCTTTAATACTGTTGGTGGGAATGCAAATTAGTTCAACCACTGTGGAAGACAGTGTGGTGGTTCCTCAAAGATTTAGAACCAGAAAAACCATTTGACCCAGCAATCTCATTACTGGATAAACACCCAAAGGAATATAAATCATTCTGTTATAAAGATACATGCATGCATACGTTCATTGCAGCACTATTCACAATAGCAAAGACACAGAATCAACCTAAATGCCCACAAATGATAGAATGAATAAAGAAAATGTAGTACATATACACCATGGAATACTATGCAATCATGAAAAGGGATGAGCTCAAGTCCTTTGCAGGGACATGGATGAAGTTGGAAGTCATCATTCTCAGCAAACTAATGCAGAAACAGCAAACCAAACACTACATGTTCTCACTTATAAGTGGGAGCTGAACAATGACAGCACATGGATACAAGGAGGGGAACACCACTTACTGGGGCCTTTTGGGGCAGGGCAGTGGGGGGGAGAGCATTGGGGAAAAGAACTGATGCATGCTGGGCTTAATACTTAGGTGATGGGTTGATAGGTGTAGAAAACCACCATGACACACGTTTACCTATGTAACAAACCTGCACCTCCTACATGTGTAGTCCAAAACTTAAAAAAAAAAGATACAGATCACATGTGCAGGTTTGTTACATGGTTATATTGCATAATGCTGGGATTTGGACATCTATTGAACTCATTACCCAAAATAGTGAACCTAGCACATGATAGGTAGTTTTTCAACTCTTTTCCTCTCCATCCCTCCCCACCTTTTGATGTCCCCAGTGTCTAATGCTTCCATCTCTATGTCCACGACTAGCCATTGTTTAACCCCCGCTTATATGTGAGAACATGCAGTATCTGGTTTTCTGTTTCCACATTAATTCACTTAGGATAATAATGGCTTCCATGTTGCTGTAAAACACATGATCAAGTTCTTTCTTTATGGCTGAATATTATTCCACAGTATATATACTACGATTCTTTATCCAATTCACTTGTTACTACAAATGTTGATGAACATTTAGGCTGATTCCATGATTGCTTTTGTGAATGGCATTGTGGTGCTGTCTTGCTCATGGACAAGGGTGGCAGCAAACATGAGTGACAACACCAGTTAATGTCCATTGGTTCCCTGCCATATGCCAGATGCTTTGAATTCATTACTACTAATCATTACAACCAGCCTGAGATATTACTTTCTGCATTTACAAGTGACAAAACAGACCCGAAGAGATAAAATAACTTTTCCAAAGTGACAGAAAGTAGCATTGCTGATATTTTAATCCTAGTCTGACTTCAAAGCTGAACTTCTAACCATCATGTTAGAGTTTCTATCCTATAGAAATAGATGCAATCCTGGTCACTGTAGATGCTGGCACAATTAATGGCAAATGTTTATACCATTAATCCCTGACAACTGCAAGTTTATATTCAATAGAAAATTTTTCACAATACATATTCAAACATGCATATTTCATGCTACATAACTATTTCTTAAAGTTCTTCTTGAAGTTATAATTTAAGAAGTTGAGCTAAAAAATGTAAAGTATATATCAGTTTGTTGATTAAAATTCTCCAATTTCTTTCTCCCAGTTTTGAATAAGAAAGAGCGTCTTTTGACTATATGTGTAGGTTTCAGAGAATGAATACACTTTAACCTAAAATATACCACAGTTTAATAAGTCTTGTTCAGAAAAACATTTTGATTTTTACTGCTGCTGAGACTCTGTCTGTTCAAATCAGATAAAGGGCTTAAGCCATTTATAATTAGATTCCCAGTCCTCTTACTGGATCTTGGCAAATTTAGGTGAGGCAATGAAAAATAATCTTTCATTTCTGATGTTACAGCCTTTGCAGAAATGGGAAGAAGCATCTGACTAAACAAAACCTGGGACATTATAAGGGGCTCACCAGTAAGGAGTTGGGCTGCAGTAATACAAATCTTTGCTTTTTATAATTTTGGCAATATATATGTATTCCATTCTGAAAACAAAGCAACAAATACTGAAGTTTGATCTGCTGCCCAGGTCATGTTTTCAGAGACCTTCACCATTTCTTTGGTCATCAATCATATCCATCCTGAAGATCAATACACAGGTTATGTGAATATCACACCTGAGAAAGACCCGAATGGGTACTCCTTCCATCATCTCTTCTTTGTCTTCACAACCCAGTTCATCTACTTCTTTCTTTCTTGTCATTGACAGGCATAAAATGTTCCTCATTTCATGGAAACATTTGAATGAGTCACAACAAATCCAAACAAGTTATTATATGTCAATTATGGCTATTGATCTAGATTTTCGATAATAGTTTTCCAAAAAAATATAAACCTTACACCAAAATTTTAGCCTGGATCTATAAAATAGAGGAATAGTAGAAATGAGATTAAGTTCTGATTTCTGATGTCTTGCTTTCCTTTTCTAGCTTGGATGGTCTTGAATTTGAACCACTGCCTGTAGCAACTAACTCCTGCAACTAAGGTACAAGGCATACCAAACCAATGAGACCAAAAGTAGCCAAGCTATTTGTATTCTAAGCCTAGGTTATTGTAGGTATGACTTCCTATTTAGTTCTTTGAGATGTTAGAAATCAGCCAAGTCTTCTGAAAATACAGCTTTAGGAAACAAGAAACATAATGTTTTTTTTTTTTTTTTTTTTTTTGAGACGGAGTTTCACTCTTGTTGCCCAGGCTGGAGTACAATGGCGTGATCTCGGCTCACTGCAACCTCTGCCTCCTGGGTTCAAGCGATTCTCCTGTCTCAGCCTGTAGAGTAGCTGGGATTACAGGCATGCGCCACCATACCCAGCTAATTTGTATCTTTAGTAGAGACGGGATTTCTTCATGTTGCTCAGGCTGGTCTTGAACTTCTGATCTCAGGTGATCCACCCACCTCTGCCTCCCAAAGTGCTGGGATTACAGGCAAAAGCCACCGCGCCCAGCCTAAATTATTTCTACAGGCGAAGGTGAAAGACTTAGACCAGTGCTGTCCAATACAAATTTCTACCTGAATGGGAATGTTTGCTGTTTGTGTTGTTCCAATACAGTAGCCACTAACTTCATGTGCCTATTGAGCACTCAAAATGTAGCTAATGTGATTAAGGAACACTAATTTTATATTTAGGTTCAAACAGCCACATGTACGGCTCATAGATAGTTAGTGTAGACTTAGCCTGTTGTCATTCACATGACATGTATGCCCCAAGACCAATAATTAGAATTCTTATACTTAAATTAAGTGAAACAGTCAAATTATGTTTTTGCAAATTAAAAAGCATCATCACGGAGGCCATTTGTTGACAACTGAAGGTGTAGCTCTTTGCAGAACCCTTGGACAGGCTTGTTTCTACAGGTTGTCTTTACTTTGCCCTTGATTGGGGTTAGGGATGGGGAGAGAGTGAAGATGTAACTTTCCATGTGAGTGTGATTTCTAGGGTGCTGTGGCAATTTTCTATTAGAGAGTCTCCTAGACTGAAATTTGCTTGCATCTGAGATTCATCATCAAAATGCTATACATTTATCTGATTTTGGAATCCTTTCACAGAATGATTATATCCTGTGACTTACCACTGAATTTTTTTTACAGAAAATGAGAAAATAACCTTCTCAAGGTTACAATCTTTTTTTTTTTTTCTTAAGATTGCTGTTTCAAATCTTAGAAATTCTATGTATTAGTCATTAGGGCACTTCCTCAGGTATTTCTGGTTTATTCCCTTCTGGTTAAAGTTGTACTTTCAAACCCTATCCTGGTTGGATGAGACCATGTGACCATTCTGGCTAACGACTTCTTAGAAGAAGCTACTTCAGCTACTTCATGCCACTTCAAGCCAAACATTTAATCACTGGTGCAGGACACTGTAGAGCTCTCTTTTTCCTCTGGCACAGCAACTGGAATTGGAATGTTTAAGGTGGTGCCTGTTCCATCAACCTGGGACCCTGGATAACTAAGATGAGCTTGAGCTGAGACCTCTGTCACTTGTAATGGACATATAACACAGAAGATAAATAAGTCTTTGATATTCCAAGTCAGTAGACTGATACATATCGAAGTGAGAGCTAAACTAAGTATTGTGGATAGAAAATAGGAAAAATAGGTCAAAATAGCAATGGAATTCCAGGAGGGATAAATTATCTGAAGTTGAATTCAACAGATCTCATGTTTGTCAACAACCTGTGTGGCACTAGATGAGGACATCAAATAAGCTTGGAAACCTTTGTGAAACAGCCAATTTATCAAGCCCAGGATTAAATGTTTACTAAATAAACATCAGTGCACTTTTGTTTACATAGTGACAAAGGTGTTGACTGTCAATGACGGGGCCCAACAGCTTCGGAATAAATTGTTCCCATGTTAAAAGCCCATGCAGAGAGCACCTTGATTTGTGACCAAGATCAGTTGAAGAGTCTACTGGATCAGCAGAGTTGTGTTTTCATGAGCATTCCTTAATTTCAAGGAGGAATTTAAACAATGAAAAGAAGATAAATGGCTAGAGGTGGGATGTTGGCAAAGATATACATGTAATTTCATACAGTTCCTATTTCTCATCCTAAAGCCTAGGCTTGAAATTTGTCTAACAATTCTCATACTGAGAGATTGAATAGACTCTAAGGCATATGGTAATAAAATCAGGTTATTTTTATATAAACCCTAGTTTCATTACTATGACTTATTGAAGGAATCACATAAATTATTCTTTTCAGGAAGAAATGGAAAAATTATTTTGCATCACATTCAGTGGTTTAGGTCTAATATGCTCTTAGTGATTAATTACTATCAATAATACTAATTAATAATTAATTATGGATATGATTTACTGTAACACTCTTACTCGTGGTGTCATTTATAACAACAATAATAATGATAATAATTACTAGGTCCTATATTGATGTTCTTTCTATTCCTGTGTCACTGTAGTAAACGTTATGTATGAATTCTCTCGTTTAGTCTTAAAACACTTTAATTTCTACTGTTAAAAAAAGGAAATAATTTCTGAAAGTTTAGGGAAACTGCTGCTGGCCCATTTGCTCACAAATGATAGAGCTCATATTTGAAGTTTGGGCTGCCTGAATCTAAGAACTATGTTCCTGATGTTATACAAAATACCTCTTTTTTAGGGCTAAGATTTAGAATATCAAACTTAATATAACCTAAACCTTAATTGTATTTATGCTACCTTTTTACATAAGGGCACCATAAATTAAAATAATTGAGAAATAAATTTTAAAAAAATTTTAATTTCTGTACTGAGAATATTATTACTGATATATATATGTGTATATATATATATATTTTTTACTGATAATATTGAGGCCACATGTTTATTACATCTTCACATGTTCCTATATGCAGCTTCAAGGACCCTGAGTATGTCTGACCCAGGGTAGGCTTACCTGGGAATTTCCATTTCTTCACATATCTTTCTGGATTTACAGATAATAATTTAGCAGGCAGGCAAACTGCTTTCTTGTCCTACCTCTGGGCAATTATGAGACGTGAGACAAGTTTCCACACCTTGCTGGATTTCATTTTCACTCATTTGTAAAATTCAGGATCGGCTGCCTCTGAAGTCATTTCAGGGTTAATATTCTCTTGTGTCTCTCTCTCTTACATCCTAATGTCGCAAAACTTCTTTTTAACTGATAGGTGAATCTGTAGTGGGGCCAGTCAAAAATTTTCCTGGGGTACCAATTTATAGGGGCATGTAGTGGATTCATAGTATGTTAATTTTGCTAACTTGTATCTGATGGTCCCAGAATTCTCTTCCACATATAGCTCCAGGTTGGGTGAACCACAAAACATGTTCTGAACAAGAGTGAAAAGATGGAAGTGAAATAGCAGTGACATTCCTTTTATGTCCAAGAGGTCAGTGCCAGCCAGGCCATGAAGTGCTGTTGCCTCTAATCTTTTCTTTGCCGGCTTACCTGTGGGCATGTAGAACTCCAGCCAGACCCCCTCTTTTAGTTTTTCTGACTCATGGGTCAGGTGTAGGTTTAGCTCTGTGACAAAAGGGGCCACTGCTCCTTCGTTTCATTCCCATCATCAAAGTGAAAGGCTCAGAGGCAGTGAGAGTCCCATGCAGATTCTCATCCATTCTCAGGGGTTCCAGCACAGCCCTGCAGGGTTTCTCTGGAGCTTTGTCTCCCATTTCACATTCTTCCATGCCCAGTTCCCAGCCTCAGCTGACTTTCCCAGCTGCAGAAGCCAGAGCTCAATAGATTCTTTGGTCCACAATCATCTAAGACCAAATACCTATAATAAATCTCTTATTATATAAATCTCCTAGTGGTTCTGCTTCTCTGATCAAATCCTGACTAATAATACACGTTGCTGTAACAGCTTTGGGAAGAGAATTAGATGGAAAAAATAGAATCTAGCTGAACTCTTGTCAGGAAAATAATGTGTGTGATTGAATAGAATTTTTGTTAAGCCATTTTGGAGGACTGTTTAAATGAGAAAACGGGGGTAACAATCTGTGTTTAACTAAGTTGCCTTTTAAGAAAGGGAGTCTAGTTCAGTTCAGGGCTTCTGTTTTTCATCTGAATGAGGATGCAAGTTAGAGGGTCAGAACTAAATTGGCTGGGGTGCTCCAGTGACCTCCTTTCTTCAGGCAGAGCTGCGAATCTTCTCCAAACACATAGTTAAATCTATTTTAAGATGATTGGCTTAAAGGGCTTTCAAATTATTAAGCTGCCGGAGGCAACTTCATGTCTTGTATCTCTGAAAGCCAGTTGCTATTTCTATTTCACCAAGGCCCTAAGCTCTGTGATAACTTTTTTTTTTTAATGCCACCTTTTACAACAATTAAAAAGCAAATTTTTCTCTGCCTTTGGACTATTAGAATGAGCGGTTTGGCCCTACTCTGCAGCAAACCAGTCTCAAGACACCTTATATTATTTCAGACAAATAATGTGAGTTTCTTTATCAGCTCATTAAGGTATATGTGAGACTTCCTGTACAAGCAATATTTTGTTTCTTGGTTTGAGAAAACCTTCAAAAGTTTCAAATTCCAGGAAAATAATATAGGAATTTTGAGGCTTAGGCATTCCTAATTGCATGGTGCTAATTCAATTTTGAAAGATTGTGGAGGAGGAAAATTCACAAATTTAACTTTAATAGCACACTTTAAAATAAACATAATGATGGTGAATCGTGATAGAAATTTGGACATTCATTTTTTGTGTGATTTAAGGAGCTGTTCACTCTCAGGGGTGAAAGGCAATTAAAGACATGTAGAGTAATCTTGTAACACTTTACAAATGTTATGCATTGGCACAAATTATGTTTGCCTGTAAAAATGTCAGAGACCTCTTTATTCTCTTTCTCAGTTTTTCTAGAGTCCGTGTTTATAAGAAGCTAACCAGCTCCCTCAATCTTTCCATGCAATGTGAACAAAAACATGAAAGGAACTGAAAAGCAAGGCGTAGTATGCTGGTAGTCCTAGACCTATTGTTTAGTAATAATAATCCGTTTTCTTTTTTTCTAGCACTTGGTGCTCTGTGTGTATCAGTTTTGTATCTGTTGTCTCATGTGACAGTTAATTTTTAGGTGTTGACGTGACTAGGCTATCCCAGTTGTTTGGTCAAATAGTAATCCAGATGTTTCTGTGAAGGTGTTTTTAGATGTGATTAACATTTAAGTCAGTAGAGTCTGAGTAAAGCAGATTACCCTTATAATGTGAGTAGCCTTCAGCTAATCAGTTGAAAGTCTTGAGATTAAAGACAGAGGTCCCTTGAAGAGAAAGGAATTCTGCTTCCAGACTGTTTTCAGCCTCAAGACTGCACCATCAACTTTTACTGGAATTTCTGGGGTGCCATCCTGCTCTACAGGTTTAGGACTTGCCACCCCCCACAATTTGTGAGGCTATTCCTTAAAATAAATCTATCTATAGCTATGCCTTTTATACCTACAGCTCTATCTCTGTCTTTCTCTCTCTCTCTCTCTCTCTCTTTCTCTCTCTCTCTCTCTCTCTCTCTCTCAGATTATCCCCTAGTGGTTCTGTTTCTCTGGAGAAACCTGACTTACACAGATCACTTAAAAACCACTTCGTCAGATAGATGGATTAAGAGCATAACGTTTTCAGTCAAAAAGTTCTAGGGGTTGAATTCCAGCTTTGCAACTTATCAACTTTCTGATCTGTGAGAATTTAAAAAAAATTTTTTTTTCTAATCCTCACTATTCAACAGCTGTAGAACAGGAATAATAAAAATAACATTCATGAGCTTTTACTGTGTGCCAAACAGTGTGTTAAAAGCCTCACATGCATTATTTGATATTAACAACAACCCTATTAAGCAGTGAGTGTGGCTGGCCATGTTGGCATCTTATACAGTCACCAATCTTCTGTAAAGAACTGATCCCCCTCCCACCGACCCCACCTGTGTGCATGCTCTTGTATGAAGAGCAGGTATCAACATGTCAGCTCTGCTCTGCCATGAGTGACTCAGACCCCTGCCTTTCATTGGGCTGGTCTCTCCAGCAGTAGTGGGGGTTGGTGCTTTTGCCTGATTTACCCCAGAACCAAATTATAGCATTTATCTGAACATTTACCAGAGCTTACTAAATAGATCTCACCATCATCGAGGAAAAAATGGTAAATAAATCTTCACTCATTTTTCTCTGAAGCTGGTGCAGACAGCAGAATTCTCTTAAATTATCCGGTAGACTGGCTCTGATCACATCTGGGATTGAGGATGCGCCAGCTGCTTTTCTCTCTAAGATCAAAGTTATTTTTTGACAACACATGCTGACGAATCCAAACTGATGCCAATAACTGTTTATAGTTTCTCTGGGTGCAAACACACATATTTTAGATGACTGCATCCATTTCCTATCACTGTGGCAGAATCCATTTCTCTTATTCTAAAGGAACTGAAAATGGTTGGACCTCTCACCTCCTAGGTGTTCAGGAAGCCAAATTTCTTTCTTTTCTGCCAATATTCCAAAACCCTAAGAGGCCTCCATAGAAAACTTACAGGTATATTCGTAAGAGTGAGCACCTGTTGATGCTATGATGCTTTGATGCTTTTTTATTTTCCTAAATCTACTATGCAGTGTTTCTCCCTACATTCCCCACTTCTATTTTCAATTTTGTATATATAGGACTAGACAATAAACCAGAGCTGTTATTCAGTTTCTATTCCTAAGTAAGAACTTAACTTCCTAGATATTCCTTCTAACCTCAAATTGCTTTTAAAAACCAGATCATAAATAATAGCTATTTTCAAAGTTCTCTTATATGCATTATCTCATTTAATGGACAAAAATCCCAATGAGAAAATTACTGATAAATTCATGCTTAGAAATGTTACTCCACACACCCCAAGTCACAGTGCTGAAGAGTGGGCTGGGTATGCTAGACTTACATTGCTCACAAGCAGGAGCTGGGAGCATGTACCCAGCCCAGTGGCTGTTAGCCAATGCCTGCCTGGGCTGGATTATGAAATCCCAGCTTCCTTGGTTCAGATTGAGATGATTTTGAGGGGTAACTTCCACTCCAGCGTCCCCCTTTGGAATTGGACTGTATTTTTCATTGTCAAATCTTTTGCTTGAGGTCATGGCCTTGCTAGGCGTCTTCCCTTCTTTGTTCCCCTTCTTTTGATCCCTTATAAGTTTTCTGGGGATCTCATTCTTGATGAACCAGTTGCACACAAATTCTTTCTCAGGATCTGATACTGGGTACCCTGCCCTAAGATATCAACCAATAGTGCTTGATAGCAGAGCTCAAGCTCTTACACATGATCCAATTTGAGATTCATCCCCAAAAGGTGCCAATTATTCTTCCTTATAAGAGAAAGCCTTAATTATAGGCAAACAGAATTAGTTGCATAATGTGCACACACATTACTTCCTTTACCATGTGTTTATTAAGTACCTAATACGTGTCAGGTTTAATCTAGGTACTGGTCATACAATGTCAAATGAAATAGCAAAGTCTCTATTCTCATGACTTTACATTCTAATGCTAGAATATACAAACAAAAAGGAACAAGATAATTGCTGATAGGATCAGTGATATGAAGCAAATAAAATGGAGTTATGAGGTAGCAGAAGGGAAAGGGCTGATTTTCACTGGATGCTCAGGAAGGTGTACTGGCGTGAGGCAGTGATGTTCTATGTGACACTGAATGAAAAGAAGGAGCTGGACATGCAAGAACATGGTGCCATGCAGAGAAAGAAGCAAATCTGCACTCCTAAGTGGGACCAGCCTGGGAGAGTTGGAAGAACAGAGAGAAGGCCAGAGTGTCTGTAGTATATTGAGTGGTGGGAAGGGAGGAAGATGATGAGAGTAAAGAATAAATGTTTTATTGAAGATTTTTGCATCTATGTTCATCATGGATATTGGCCTGAGTTTTCTTTTCTTGCTGAGTCTGCCGGGTTTTGGTATCAGGATGATGTTGTTCTCATAAAATGACTTGGGAATGAGCTCCTCTTTTTTGATTGTTTGGAATAGTTTCAGAAGGAATGGTACAAGCTCCTCTTTTTATGTCTGGTAGAATTTGGCTGTGAACCCATCTGGACCTGGGCTTTTTTTTGGGTGGTAGGCTCTTAATTGCTGCCTGAACTTCAGACTTTGTTATTGGTCTATTCAGAGTTTTGACTTCTTCCTGGTTTAGGCTTGGGAGGATGCAAGTGTCCAGGAATTTATCCATTTCTTCCAGGTTTACTAGTTTATGTGCATAGAGTTGTTTGTAATAATCTCTGATGATGGTTTGAATTTCTGTGGAACCTGTGGTGATATCCCCTTTATCGTTTTTTATTGCATCTATCTGATTATTCTCTCTTTTCTTTTTTATTAATCTGGCTAGTGGTCTGTCTATTTTGTTGACCTTTTCAAAAAACCAGCTCCTGGATTTATTGATTTTTTAAAGGGTTTTTTGTGTCTCTATCTCCTCCAATTCTTCTCTGATCTTAGTTATTTCTTGTCTTGTGCTAGCTTTTGAGTTTTTTTGATCTTACTCCTCTAGCTCTTTCAATTTTGACAATAGGGTGTCGATTTTAGATCTCTCCTTGCTTTTCATGTGGGCATTTATTGCTATATGTTTTCCTCTAGAGACTGCTTTAAATGTTCCCAGAGATTCTGGTATGTTGTGTCTTCATTCTTGTTGGTTTCAAAGAACATCTTTATTTCTGCCTTCATTTCATTGTTTATCCAGTCAACATTCGAGAGCCAGTTGTTCAGTTTCCATGAAGCTGTGCGGTTCTGAGTTAGTTTCTGAATTCTGAGTTCTAACTTGATTGCACTGTGGTCTGAGAGACTGTTTGTTATGATTTC
>PVKV010017377.1:0-47881 GCA_004027835.1 Alouatta palliata
GAAACAGAGGAGCAGGCAGTGTGTACCTGTGTCATAGACAAGAACTCACTGAAACAGACTAGCAGGCAGTGTGTACCTGTGCACAAGAACTCACTGAAACAGAGGAGTAGGCAGTGTGTACCTGTGTCATAGAGAAGAACTCACTGAAACAGAGGAGCAGGCAGTGTGCACCTGTGCAATAGACAAGAACTCACTGAAACAGAGGAGCAGGCACTGTGCACCTGTGCAATAGACAAGAACTCACTGAAACAGACAAGCAGGCAGTGTGTACCTGTGTCATAGACAAGAACTCACTGAAACAGAGGAGCAGGCAGTGTGTACCTGTGTCATAGAGAAGAACTCACTGAAACAGAGGAGTAGGCAGTGTGTACCTGTGCAATAGACAAGAACTTACTGAAACAGAAATAGTCAGTGTGTACCTGTGCAATAGACAAGAACGCACTGAAACAGAGGAGCAGGCAGTGTGTACCTGTGTCATAGACAAGAACTCACTGAAACAGAGGAGCAGACAGTGTGTACCTGTGTCATAGACAAGAACTCACTGAAACAGAGGAGCAGGCAGTGTGTACCTGTGCAATAGACAAGAACGCACTGAAACAGAAACAGTCAGTGTGTACCTGTGCAGTAGACAAGAACGCACTGAAACAGAGGAGCAGGCAGTGTGCACCTGTGTCATAGACAAGAACTCACTGAAACAGAGGAGCAGGCAGTGTGTACCTGTGTCATAGACAAGAACTCACTGAAACAGAAACAGTCAGTGTGTACCCGTGTCATAGACAAGAACTCACCGAAACAGAGAAGCAGGAAGTGTGCACCTGTGCCATAGACAAGAACTCACTGAAACAGATGAGCAGGCAGTGTGCACCTGTGTAATAGACAAGAACTCGCTGAAACAGAAACAGTCAGTGTGTACCTGTGCAATAGACAAGAACTCGAAACAGAAACAGTCAGTGTGTACCTGTGCAATAGACAAGAATGCACTGAAACAGAGGAGCGGGCAGTGTGCACCTGTGTCATAGACAAGAACTCACTGAAACAGAAACAGTCAGTGTGTACCTGTGTAATAGACAAGAATGCATGAAAGACACTCACCATGGGATTCCATTCCCAGGAAAAGTATCTCTAAAAAACAGACGTGAAATGAAGATTTCTGTCAACATATAACAACTGAAAGAGTTTATCACCAGGAGATCTGAACTCCAAAACTTGTTATGGGTAGTCTTTCAGGAGGAAGGAAAATAATACCAGATGGAAACTTGGATCTGCAGCAAGGAGTGAGAGCACCAAAACCAGTGAACACGGGGTACATCGAGACAAATCTTTGATTATTTTAATACCTTTCAATTAGAAATAGCCCACTCTCCTGTGGGTTTACTACATATGTAGACACACAGTGCAAGCCAGTGTGCAAAGGCATGGAGAGAGAAATGGAAATCTAGCGGTGTGAGGTTCTTCCACTCTGTGTGAAGTGGTGTAATCCCACTTAAAGGTAGAATGTGGTAAAACCGTGTCTACCATAAACCCTAAAATTATCCCCAAATCACACAGCATAGACAGATAGCAAATAAGCCAAGAAGGCAGTAAAATAGAACCACTTCAACGCAGAGGAGAGAATCGGGCACACTTCCTTGGTAGTCGAGGTGATGGGGCATGTGGAAATTCTCATGTGATCGTTTCGATCCTCCTGGGAACTAAGGAGCCAGGTCCCTAAGGGCATCCATCTGTTTATTCAGCACATAAGGACTTACTGCCTCCTACGCTGGGCCAGGTGCCCATCCAAACCTGGGGAACCAGCAGTGCACAAACTAGACAAAAGCCCTTGCCCTGCTGAGCTCACGCTCTAGGGCATAAATAGGCAGAGACAAGAAGATGGGGCCAAGTGCAGTGAAGGTGAATAGGGCAGGAAAGAGGCAGGAGTGCGGGGGTGGTGCCTCCTTTCCAAGCCTGGGGCCCTGGGCAGGGGGAGGTGGTCAGCCTGTGACAAAGGGTTAGGGGACAATGGGTGGGGACGAGGCGGTGGCCCTGGCTGGGGACCCAAAAAGCTCTGCCCCCTCCTCCTCCTTGCGTATTGTGCTGCAGAGGCTGGACGGGGAGTCTTGTCCCGAACCCACAGAGCTTCCACGTGATGTCTTGTCCCGAACCCACAGCGCTTCCACGTGATGTCTGGGCTCCTGGGAGGGGAGGATCTAGGGCAGGTGTGGGGAGCTGTGGGGAAGGTCTGAGAACCCTGTGAGGTCACTTTCAGGCCATCCCTCACCCCAGATGAACCAGAGTGAAGGAGCAGCCTCAGGGCCCACTTGACTGGAGCAGGGAGGACAAACGTAGAGGGGACAGGTGCGTGTGGTGCATTTCTCTCCAACAAGTGCATGTATGACTGGACTAGGTTGAGAGTGAGGCAGTGGCTTTGAATGGTAAGGGAGGTCATCAAGGCAGGGTGATGAGGGCCTGTGGAATTGAGGCTGGGGAGGGAGGGAGCACAAACAGGTGACCCCCAGGTAACGAACGTTAGACCCCAAAGCTGGGGTCAGAGCACCAGGGAGAAAGAGGTGAAGGCGGCTGCACCTGGGATGTTTGCAACTGAGACTTGGCAGGGGCCACTGTCACTGGGAATGACCAGGTCAGCTAATGGGGTGAGGCGGGATCACTAGGGAAAGGGAGACTGCCATCAGAAGAGCCTAGGTCACGAGCAGGCACATCAACCATGACACCGAAACAGAAGAATTGAGAGGAAGCGTCTGGAGGGAGCAGGACGTATCCAGGAGCCAGCATCCTCAAGGAAGGGAAGGCAGCTGCTGGAGGGAGAGGAGGGTGATAAGGGCAAGGGGGAGGGGTGGACGATGATCTGGAAGCCACAGGAAGGACACCTGCCCTATGTCCAGACCCAGGGTATGGGAGTGAGGGAAAGAAACCAGCCGCCACCAGAGAGGGCTGCAGGACCTCTACCAGGAAGGGTAAGCAAGACGGCAAGGAGACCTTCAGACTGCAGGGACAGACAAGCACTCCAGAGAGTGAAGAAGCTGAGAGTGTGCAGTGGAGTCCACGGGCCCTGGGCTTTTTAAGGGTGCAGTAGAATTGGACCACACCATCTCCAAGTCAGATTGTGGTGCTGAGGCTGTGAGCATCAAGAGAGGGGGGTCAGAGTTCTTGCTACGGTGCCCAGAACCTTGGAGCCCTCTCACTCCTGTGAAGGAGGCATGGAGACTGGGGTGGGAGCTCTGTAACCAGCTGCATGCAAAAATACTCACTGTCTGGTGGTATTTGGTGTCATCTCAGCACAGGGCGAAGTTGTGTAGACATAGCTCGTGGGCATGTGGGCCATAGATGAGACCGTCAGGAGCTGCCACTCTAAGCAAAGGGCACTGCAGCAGCTAACAGGCAAGTGTGTGCGCCATATGCCAGCAACACCTGGGAGTGAGGACAGTCATCATCAACCCCACAGCAATCCCAGGAAGTCAAATATGATGAGAAACACAGGCTCGGGACATTTAGACAACCTGCCCAAGCTCCCCCAGAGAGTGTCTCTTCCTCCTTCTCCTGGCGCTGCCCTCTCTGAACCTCATGGGCATTGCGAAATGGAGCTGGCCATTCAAACACCCATGCCTGGTCAGCTTTGCCCACAAGCCAAATACTACATCACACAAATATACAGGAAAATAGGAAAATCCTCTGAAATAGAAAAATGCTAAGCCCTGAGTGTATGTCCCCTGCACAGTGAAGGTAAAACCAACTTCTAGTCAGACAGAAGTTTATGTAAAGATTCACCCTGGTAGGCTGGTCGCAATGGCTCTCACCTGTAATCCCAGCACTTTGGGAGGCTGAAGCAGGAGGATAACTTGAACCCAAGAGTTTGAGACCACCCTGGACAACACAGTGAGACCTCCATCTATGCAAAAAATATATATTTTTTTAATTAGCCAGGCGTAGTGACGAGCACCGGTAGTTCCAGCTACTTAGGAGGCTGAGGCGGGAGAATCCCTTTAGCCAGAGGGGTCAAGGTTGCAGTGAGCTACGATTGTGCCACTGCACTCCAGCCTGGGCGACAGAGTGAGACTGTCTCATAAAACAAACCAGAAACCCAAAAGCACACCATGAGTTGAGAATGAAATGAGAACTTGAATTTCTCAATCTTTTCAACTTCTGCAAAGTACAGGTTTTATTAGCTATCATAGGACAGCTATGAGGGTGTCCAAATCAAAAAGCACCAGCAAAATTACATCTCAAATATTGAAGAACTATACAAATACAAAGAAAAGATGTTGCACTGTGAGTTTGTGGAAGTGAAGGCAAGAGAGAGAGGAAAATGAAAATGAAGAAGAGGAGTAAACGCACCAAGGCAGAATTGTGCCTCCCGAAAACCTCACCGATTTCTCTCCACTGTCGGCTGCTGGGGGCGTGGGGCCCAGGAGCCTCTCAGAGCACTCACCAGAGGACAGCCTGACAGCAGCTGTTCTGCAGCCGAATCTCGTTTCTTCAAAGTTTCTCTAATCCCATTTTATCCAGGGGAGGCGGGTGGTCAGATGTGCACGATGAGGGGATTTGGAAGAGAAATGGAATCAGATTTAACCAAACAGAGCACAGATAAATGGTTTCATTTAAATGGATTTCCACGGTGGCTTAAGAAGTCAACCAAGCCCCCCTCTGAGCAGAGCTGGCATGAAGGATTTAAAGCACTAATTTAATCTCCATTCACAATGACCACAAACAATGATTAGCTAACATCTAGCTAGAAAGAGACATCGTTGTTCTGAAAACCATTTATTCACAAACCATTAGGTACAGGTAGCTGGAAACTCAGAAGGTGGAATGACTTGGCTGGGCACACCGCTTTGGCAGGCTGAGGAGGGTAGATTGCTTGAGCCCAGGAGTTCAAGACCAGCCTGGGCAACACAGCAAGAGTCCATCTCTACAAAAAAATAAAAATAAGAAAATTTTAAAAATTAGCGGTAGCATGTGCCTGTAATCCCAGCATTTGGGAGGCTGAGGCAGGAAGATCCCTTGAGTACAGTTCACTGAGCAGCACTGAGCTGTAACCATGCCACTGCACTCCATCCTGGGGCGACAAAGTGAGACCCTGTCTCTAAGAAAAAAGAAAATAAAATGACTTATATTAAAACTGCCTCAACTTACCCAAACCTTCTTCCGTGCTTCTCTAGCTGCTATTCTCTATTCACCAACCTAAACAGCCAATTAACTCATGTACATTGTTGCTTTTCTTTAGAAAAAGTTCCTATCTCATTGCTCTAAAGAGATCCCACAAACCTCTAAATCTTTTCTTTCTTTTTTCTTTCTTCTTTTTAAATCAGTCATTTAATGAATTAATTATGACTCTGAATGGCTCTATATAATAATTGTCAAATAACTTCTCTTGTAATTAGAATTCTCATCGGTGGCTTAGCTCAAAGTTTTCAATGATGTCTTAGCACATTTTGGATGAATGAGTATAATTTATATTAGAAGATTTGGGCATCATTAAGACTAATGAATATACAAAGAAGAAAACCTCAAGACCATTTGCCCTGAAATAATACTGTTAATCTTGTGTTCTAATTATCAAGACTTTATATCTAAACTTCTAAAGGCCATTTAAAAAGCAAAGATAGATACTAGATATTTTTCATAGCTTTTGAATTAATAACATAATTATTTCTTAATAATTTATAAAATATGTTGATCTGTGCTTTCATTTTATACAAGTTATTGGTATACCGCTTCATGGGATATTATTTTGAAATAAGCTTTAAATTATTTCCATTGTTGAAATGGCTGTTTCCACATTTCCATTTATTTACATGACTTTGGCTGGCATTTCGGAACCTGTATCTACACCATGATCAGTCCTGAAATACTGATGCGCTCGCTGCTTGTATTTCAGATGTTTTCCTTCTGACATTTGCAGCCATTTTCATACATTCATCCATGCATGATCTGGGATCAGAGCCTGAGATGAGGACGTCACCGAGAAAGGTGATATAAGTAGGTGCCGGGCAGCGAGCGTTGATTTTAGAGGACCATTTTCACAGGGGAAGATCAGGGCCAGCGGCTCAGCTCCTGGAAAGCAGAGCTGGGGCTGAGCATTACTCTTCCTCTCCCTGACGCTGGCTGCTCGCCTCTGCACCCTGTGAGGGAGAGAGCGCCAGGCTTCTGATGGCGTTGACTGCCAGCTGCAAAGGGGCCCGCGGGAGCTGTCCTCTTCAGCACTACTCTCTAGCGGCAGGACCTGGGGACCCAAACCGACTTTCAGAAGAGATGTACCGACAAGGCTTGCAGGCCGGGACCGCCTGATCCACCACAGAAGGGTAGTCAGAGGGAACGGTGTTCCCCTTGATGTGACCACTCTGGGGCGTTCAGGTCCACCTGGCCTTAGAAATCAGAATCAAATAAGGAAGCTTGCTCAAAATCATAGTGGGATCATCCATAATTTGTACTGATTTGAAAGTGAAGAGCCGCCACTGGTACCTTACCACTTCAATGACCCCTGAGAGCACTGTTCTGACCATAAACCCAACATCTACCTTGTTGGAGAGACTGTCACTGTGGTCTGGCCATCAGCAGGACTATCTCGCAGAGTTGCCTATGACATCGGGGGACACGCAGGCTTAAATAGTTTGGGGTTGTCCAGCAGCAGGGGCTTCGCTGTCACACTGAGCATTCACATTTAACTAGGGGGGCACGTCATCCTTATTGTACCAATGGTGGCCCACAATGAAGGGAAGCAGAGAGAAAATTCTGAGTTTGAATCAGCCTTCCACTGAAAGACTTGCTGACATCATTCTAACCCCCTTCTTCAGATTTAGTCTCCAGTTAAAACTCACAGAAGGAACTTCATGAAGATGCTTAGTCTTAAGTGTTTGATTAGGGAGAGAGGGAAAGGAGAAAGAATAATTTACCCTTCTTAATACCATGGAATGATAATAGATACAATTTGCTGTAGACTAGGAAACAGTGTGCAATTAACAAACTGTCAGAACCATCTAAGGTGTGGTTAAACTTTTTGCTTATTCTATTCCCCTTGGCAACAAGATTACAGCTATGACAAAACAATATACTGGGTACCCACACATGCAAGACCTAGGAACACCCAATTCCTATCCACATGCAGCCCGCAGCCTATTGTGGAAGCATAAGAAACGCTATAATGCAGAATAAAGTGTAGATCCTAACAAGTTCTCTGAATCATTACCTATAATTGAGGGTGGTTTGGATCCAAGTATAAGGTCTTTTTGCTCAGAATCATAGGTGGGGTCATCCCCATCCCCACTGCCCTCTCACCTACGACTTGGTCTTAATGTCAAAAAATAAAACTGAAAATTGCATAATGTTTCCAGAAGTTTAAATGTAGTTCCCCTTCAACTACACAGGTTACTAATACTCTGGGGCCCCTTAAACACTTAGGCTGCTTTTAACTGATGGTAGGATTTCTGAAATCCTTTTCCCATGCTACATTCAGAATAAGCCTATAAACAACAATATTCACTTCATAGTTGAGGACTTCCTGTATGAAGTTGCCTCACACCTTACCCAGAGCCACATGGCGGTCGGCAGGTGCACACATGCACACGCATTCACACACACATATACACAATCGTGCACACACACTCACCCCATACACATACTCACACAGAAACTCACACACATGCACACACACTCACACACCCCATACACACACTCACAAAGAACCTCACACACATGTGCACACACACACACACATATACACACCCTCACTCACAATGTACAGCTTTGGCCCCAGTCTTTTCTCAACACAACCCAGGTGATTCCTTCAAAACTTAAGTCTGATCATGTCACTTCTCTGTCAAAAACCACCTCACGTAAGAGTGAAAACCAAAGTCATTCCAATGACCTTCCAGGTCCTGACTGTGCTGGTTCCCCAGGACCTCTCAGGTCATCACCTGCCACTCTTGCACTCATTCCCTTTGGTGCACCCACACAGGCCTCCTTCCTGGTCCCAACCCCCTAACATCACTCTGGGCTCAGAGCCCTTCACCTCCTACTCTTTCTGAAATGCCTGCCTCTCACACCCTTCAAGTCTTTTGCCCAATGACTGCACGGTCCTCCTCAGAATCCCATGGAAAGGACCCCCTGGAAACTACTGATACCTCTTGTTTTTACCCACAGTATGTGTCACTTAATAAAATATGGAACTTACTTATTTTGTTTTCTGTTTATCTACCCTGTTGATAATATAAGCTCTATGAGGACAGAGATTTCCGCAGTGAAACTTGGCAGTAATGTGCATCGATAAGCTTTTGTTGAGTGAATGAGTGAATTAAAGGACACAGCTTGTAAAGAAAATCGAGATCACATTGTAACAAAGCTGCACGTCCTCCTGTAATCCCAGCACTTTGGGATCATTCAATGCCAGGACTGCACAATATAATGAGACCCCCATCACAAAAAAAAAAGTTTTTAAATTAGCCAGCCATGGTGGCATATGCCTGCTGTCCCAGCAACTAGGGAGGCTGTGGCAGGAGGATTTCTTGGGCTGAGGAGGTTGAGGCTGCAGTGAACCATGTTCTTGCCAGTGCACTCTAGCCTCAGTGAAAGAGTGAGACTCTATCTCAAAACATATAATTTAAAAAGTTGTCTATTTTTCTATTTTTATGTATTAGCATATCACGAAAATTTTCTCATGTCATTAAATATTATTCAAAAATAAAAATGTCAAGGTCTGTAATCTGTTTCACAATCCAGATGTACATGATCTATTTAACCATTTTTTTTAATTGGGGAATTTGAATTGTTTCACACTTATGACTCTGCAAACAATATCTACCAGTTCATTTCCTATGTATTTGTTGAGTGTTTAATATGTGCTATGTGGTAAGCTTGGTGTGGAGGCTGCAGGAGCAGTTGGAATCTAGCTTTTATTATGAACTGTCAGGCAGATAGAAAAAAGAGGAAAGGCCATGTGTGGTGGCTCACACCTGTCATCCCAGCACTTTGGGAGGCCAAGGCTGGTGGATCATCTGAGGTCAGGAGTTCGAGACAAGCCTGGCCAACATGGTGAAACCCCGTCTCTACTAAAATTACAAAAATTAGCGAGGCATGGTGGTGGGTGCCTGTAATCTCAGCTACTCAGGAGGCTGAGGCAGGAGAATCGCTGGAACCCAGAAGGCAGAAGTTGCAGTGAGCTGAGATTGCACCATTGCACTTCAGCCCAGGCAACAACAGCAAGACTCCATCTCAAAGAAAAGAAGAAGGAGGAGGAGGAAGAGGAGGAGGAAGAAAAGGGAGGAGGAAGAGGAGGAAGAAGAGGAGGAGGAGGAGGAAGAAGTGGAGGAGGAGGAGAAGAAGAAGAAGAAAGAGGAAAGTACAATTTAAGTGCAGTCAATAGAAAAGAATGAGTGGTCTGTATTAGAAACGTTACTAACAGATTTATTATGCCACAGGTCACTGAACTCTGTTCACTGTTTTCTGGTTTTCTCTTTACTCTTTAGATGGAATCTTTTCTATTTATCTAGCCTCAAGTTCACCAATCTTTATTCTGCCAATGTAAGTATACTATTTAGCCCCATCCAGTGAAGTTTTCATTTCAGAGACTGTATTTTCAGTTCCCAAAGTTACGTTGTTTATATACTGCCTTGTAAACTGGACCAAACCTAGGTACTGCTCTAACAAAAACCTAACTCTAATACGTGGCTGATTTGCCAGTAAACGACTTGTCCGGTGCCACGCCCATCCTTGTTAAATTAGCATAAGTGAGAGAGGAGATGAGTCATATCAAGTTGGCTGGACTGATGCACTCCGCTGTTCACTGAGTAATAAAAACGGAGAGCATGGGAAGATGAAGAGAAAGACAAAGACAAAATGTTTGTTGCTGCTGTCGTATGGAACTGTGACATTTTGCAGGTCATATCCACTCCGCCTCTTTGTGCTCTATGATATGCAAGGCAGGCCAATGTAATAATGAAGTCTAGCTGACTCGTGGGATTGAAATAAAGCTGATAAATGGGTTTGTAATCTGTGAATTAAATGACAGTTATTGGCTGGTAGATTTCCATGGCTCAGTGGATGCAACAATACAACTTTCATCAATACATTTCAGTCAGGTGCAGTAATCCTATCCTGGGGCTATTCTGAGAATGGGCCTCAATGCTTCTTATTATAATGATACTAAATGAATTCATCAAAAATAAGTTACAACCTTTTACATATTTTATGATAAAAAATATACCTAGATAAGAGAATACATTGATAGTTAGCTTACACTCTGGATGCTCAATATGAATATTTCTAGAAACTACAATAGAAATGCAAAGTATGGTTAGAAGATATAAAATATATAGAAAGCCATACCCTAATTCCATTTGACCCAACAATCCCATTGCTGGGTACACACCCAAAGGATTATAAATAGTTCTATTATAAAGACACATGCACACGTATGTTCACTGCAGCACTGTTTACAATAGCAAAGACCTGGAACCAACCCAAATGCCCATCAGTAATAGACTGGACAAGGAAAATGTGGCACATATACACCATAGAATACTATGCAGCCATAAAAAAAGATGAGTTCATGTCCTTTGTAGGGACATGGATGAATCTGGAAACCATCATTCTCAGCAAACTGACACAAGAACAGAAAAATGAACACCGCGTGTTCTCACTCATAGACGGGTGTCAAACAATGAGGACACATGGACACAGGGAGGGGAGCATCACCCACTGGGGTCTGTGGCAGGGGCTAGGGAATGGACAGTGTGGGTGGGGAGGTTGGGGAGGGATAACATGGGGAGAAATGCCAGGTATAGGTGAAGGGGAAATGGAGGCAGCAAACCACCTTGCCATGTATGTACCTACGCAACAATCCTGCATGATCT
The DNA here is from genome assembly GCA_004027835.1 of Alouatta palliata. NCBI lineage: Eukaryota > Metazoa > Chordata > Mammalia > Primates > Atelidae > Alouatta > Alouatta palliata. The sequence continues at coordinate 10,842 of PVKV010017377.1, forward strand.
GCACATGTACCCCAAAACCTAAAGTACAATTTTTTTTAAAAAAAGCCATATTTTCAGGGAAAAGAAAGCAAAGAGTACGTTATTGCCAGTAAAAGGGTGACTTAAGAACAATATTAAATCACCCACTATTCTTTTCAGTTGTACTCTGAGCTTTCTATTCAAAACTGTTTTCTCATTCAACAAGTTTGTGCTTATTTTTGGAACAATAATCAAGACCCCATGCTGAAGGCTTCAGCCCTCACTCCACGGACATCAGGACTGACTTAGTAAGAATCTTTTACCCCCAGCCAGTACAGAATGACGCATTTTCGCTCTGTTCTCCACATGCCCACAATACCACCCAGGACTTGGTGGCAACGAAGGAGGAATCATGGTAGCCACAGACCTCGTAGTTCCAGGTTAGACTATTGCAGCATTGGCGGAGGAGGTCCCCGTGGGCCACAGTCTCTCCTTCCAGGTGACCCTCTGCAGAACCACCTCACCTGCGTCGGCCCCAGTCCACATGGATCTCAAGCTTCTTAAATGGCGTCTGTGTCTTTAAGATAAAACTGAAAGAACATGGGTGGTTTTTAAGGCATAGAAAGGAAGACTCTTACGCTGTTTCCAAGGGGCTAATAAGAATTGGCCTTCCAATCTTCCCCAAAGAATAAAAATGCCTTTGAGGATATAAATGGATTAGAATTCCCTAAAAAAGAAAAGACTGGTGAGAGTGACATTTCCTTTTTCTATTGTTTGAAGAAGAGAATGTGTTTCTTTTTATCCTAATATAACAGTTAATGCAATAGTATAATAAAAAGCAGAGGTGGAATTTCTCCTGTGAGGGAATTTCAAAGGGAGGCAATCTGCTTTTGAAAAGCTGAGATGAATTCTAAGTGGAAGCTGCTCAAAACCCAGGGTGAGCTGGTGTTTAAACACACCTCACACAAGCAGTTCACCTGACAGCTGAGTGAGTTGTCAAGATGCAAATGCATGGAATGGATCTTCGAGGTTACTTTTGTCAGTATGAGAACTATGAGAAAAATTCACCTTTGAGAGTCTTGGTTTTGCTATTTGAAAAAGAACTTGGCCAGTTCAGTCCTCCTTTTCTATTTTCAGGGCTACATAAATTAATTCCAGTCTTTTTCAGAGGTGAAGGAAATTTCTCTAATAAAAAGTCATTGATGTTTTCACATTTTTCATCATCTTTTTAAAAACTGTATTGCAACATTTTATGAAGGCTAATTTAGTGGAATGTCATGTTACTTATTTTACAGTGTGGATCTGAGGACAGACCAGCCTGCCTTTTTTAATAATGAAAAGCAGAGTTTTAGACATTGAAAAAATAAGGGAAAAGCAAAATGTTATGGGATGTTAGTGTTATGGTATATAGATGTAATTAGTTTTGAAAAGAAAATATGATAATCAGGGTTTCTCAGACTTGAAGAATATATGCATCCATTTAAGGACAAACAATTTTTGTGGACACCTAGCATTCTCTTACATTGCTTTTATTTTAAAGTCACTTGAATATGCATCAATATAAACCAAAGTGTTGTCCTTTTACAATAACTCATATGAAGCAAAATAAAAGGAAGTATACATAATAGGAACAGATAAAATGAAAACCATGGAAGTCCATATTGATAGCGTCAATTTGATGCAAAGGATGATATGATTTTGCTGAGATTCATTCGTATCTTCCAAAGAGAATGTGGCCCATGTCCTTGTAAGCGCTGCACACCCACGGTGCTTTGAGGAAGGCTGTTTCTCTCATGACCATTTCCTCACCGAGCCACGGACTCCTCTGGCTTCCACCCAGTGTAAATCCATTGCTTCTCTGCAGTCAGTCTCTGTTCTTCCTCTTTCACCTCGAGCAATTAAATAAGGACTGCCCCTGACCGTGAACACTAAGGCCAACATGGGGCTGACATGACATCACTCTGTTGATCAGGTGGCCATCAGGTTGGTTCAGAACACAAAGGCAAAATTCGGCTCCACAGTGCTTCTGCAGGCCCAGCTTGGTGAACACTGATGTGGTTGCTGGACCCTGCTCTGGAAAGAAATCGTGGAAACATGCATTGCTTGCGAAATCAGGTTTTTATCTTTTGCTTCAGTTCTGCCTTGGAGGCAGCAAGTCCTCCCCATTTGCTCCCCAGAAAACTGCTAGTCACCCTCTGGGACCCCACACAAGGTCACTGCTTCAGCAGAGTCTGTACCAACACCCGCAGGCACACAAACCACGCCCACATGAGGCTGGTCATTTCCTCCTCCGGCCCCCACAGCCCTTTGCACCAGCCCCCAGGACGCACTCCTCACTACTGACCGCTCTCCCCCACAGCCATCTGCTCCAGCCTTTCCGTCCATGAGCTTGAGCTCTTCATAAACTCAAGAACAAGAAATGTTTTTCCATATTCAACTCACTAGCGCCCAGAGTTAGCAGGCCCTCCGCAAATGCAGAAGCAATAAACTGTTGCAAAAAAGAGTTTGTAAAATGTGAAAAGCAACCAGCAAATAAATCAAAATGCAATGGAATAAGAATCTGTGCAATGGGACTACATGGTCCCTCGTCAGGGACGACCACCACCCGTCCACTGCCAACACACGCACTCTCACACACACACACTCACACGCACGCACACACACACGCACACACGCACACATGCACGTGCACGCACACACACACACATGTGCGTGCACACACACACTCATATAGTCCTAGAAGGTGTGGTCTGTGAGCGTGCATAGGATGCGGGAATATTTTCTTCTGTGTCAGTAGACATTGCAGCATGGGCTATTGCAGGCACGCATTTTGCTGTGAGGCAGAGGTTAACTCTGTGTATCGTCACTGAATCTGCCTATAAACCACACCTGAGAGCAGAAAGCCTTGCAGTTGTCTTGCCCCAGGCCTGAGGTGGAAACGGGGTACTGCGGTTTTCTGGGAGGTTGGGCGGCAGGAGCCTGTGAGTAATTCCTCTTAGAGAGCAGGGGGTACACCTGCACCCTATGAATGCCAGGAGGCAGCCTGCTGAGCCTCCTGACCTGGGGGCCCTGAAAGGAAACAGCGGAGTGGGACAAATATTTCCCAGGCCCTGGGATAAAGTCTGTGCCCAGAAAGTGCTGTCCGTGAGTTATAATAAATAAATAGGCAGAAGGCAACATGGAGAATTTTCCATTTCAGAGATTTTGATAGGTATTCTTTGACTGAATGTGTGACAAAGGGAAGAACCCTCTAAGCAGGATAATGGTGAAAGAGAGTTCAAAATCAGTAGTTCGCAAGAGGCCAGAAGAACAGCCAGTCTAACCTGGAGCCAAAGGTTGCCTCTAGTCCATCAGTGAAAGTGATTATTTAAAAGTCAGACTGGGAACAGTGGCTCATGCCTATAATCCAGCACTTTGGGTGGTTGAGGCGGATCATCTGAGGTCGGGAGTTCAAGACCAGGCTGACCAACATGGTGAAAACCCATCTCTACTAAAAATACAAAAAAAAAAAAAAACTATATAAACTTGGCTAATTTTTTTTGTATTTTTAGTAGAGACGGGGTTTCACCACGTTGGTTCAAGGCAGGAGAATCACTTGAACCTGGGAGGTGGAGGCTGCAGTGGGCTGAGATCATGCCATTGCACTCCAGCCTGGGTGACAGAGTGAGACTATGCCTCAAAAAATAAAAACTTTTTAAAAAGAGTCAGTCTATCCGTGAGTTTCGGCTAGCACTTAATGCTCAGTTCACAGAGACACAGCTGGTCCTTGGACAACATGGGTTTGAACTGCATGGCTCCACATAGATGCAGATTTTTTTCAATAAATATACTGGAAACATTTTTTTATATTTTCAACAATTTGAAATAACACAGGTGAACCGTGTAGCCTAGAAATAGTGAAAATTTTAAGAAAAAGGTATGCTATGAATACTTGAAATCTATGTAAATACTAGTCCGTTTTATCATTTACTACCGTAAAATATATACAAATCTACTATAAAAAGTTAAAATGTATCAAAACATATGCATTCAATCACTGACAAACTGTAGGACATACTCTCCTACTGGAATAATTCTGTAGCCATCTCTTGTTGACATTGGTGAGTCCACGTATTGTATCTGCCGAAAACCTGTGTGACCCTAATCATCACCTGAGCAGTTCATCTCTCCAGTAAATTGAGTATTGCAGTAAGAAGTGATCACCTGCAATTCTCCTGTATCTGTCATTGTGTTTAGTGCAGTATCATAAATCTTTTTTCTTCTTCTTCTTTTTTTTTTTTTTTTTTTGAGACTGCGTTTCACGCTTGTTGCCCAGGCTGGAGTGCAATGGCGCAATCTCAACCCACTGCAACCTCCACCTCCTGGATCCAAGCAATTCACCTGCCTCAGCCTCCCAAGTAGGTGGGACTATGGGCACCCACCACCACACACAGCTAATTTTTATATTTTTAGTAAGAGATGGAGTTGCATCATGTTGGCCAGGCTGGTCTCAAACTCCTGACCTCAGGTGATCCACCTGCCTCAGCCTCCCAAAGTAATAACATGAATCTTGAATAACACCACAGGACCCTTATAAAGTGCCACTAGTGATGCTAAAAATGCTCCCAAGAAGCAGAGAAAAGTCATGATTTCACAATAAAAAGTTGAATGGCTTGATATGTACAGTAGATTGAGGTCTGCCATTTCAGACAGGAGATTCGTTTTATAAACAGACGACATAAACTTACAGTATCGGTAATTAGAGTATAGAACTATACATGTATTTTATCTTCCTTATGATTTTCTTAATAACATTTTCTTTTCTTTAGCACACCTTATTGTTACAAAATATGTGTTAGTAAACCATCACACTGTCAGCAAGGCTTCCAGTCAACAGTACGCTGTTAACAAAGTTCTGGGGGAACCAAAGTTATACATGTATTTTCAATTGCATGGAGAGGGTTGGCATCCCCAACTTTCATTTTCTTCAAGAGTCAACTGTATTATCTTTTCGTTATTGATTTATAACTTCATTGCAATGTGATTAAATAATATTATCTATGTCATACCAATTCTTTGAAACTTTTGGGTCAATTTATTGATGGTCAATTTTTGGAAATGCCTCAAGTGTTCTTGAAAGAATGAGTATTCTCCAGTTTTGGAGTTCACTATTTTCTGTGTGCCTATTGGGTCCAGACTTTAAATTACGCTGTTTAAATCTGATACGCCCTTGCTGTGGTGTCCTCTTGATGTATTGATTACTAGGAGTGGTGGGTTAACATATTCAACAGGATGGTGTTTTCTCCGTTTCTCTCATTGGTTCTTATAATTTGTTACAATTGAATAACAAATTTATCTAAACAATTTGTATTATTTTTATTTTTATTTATACATTTTGAAGCTATGTTAGTAGGTTACAAAAGACTTTTAAGACTTTTAAATAATCACATTTTCCCAGTAAATCGAACATTTTGTCAACGCATGGTGACCCTCTTTATTTCTTGTAGTGCTTTTTGCCTTAGGCTTTATTTCATCTAATGTTAATATACTTGTAACAGTTTTCCTTTGAGTATTTGCCCTTTTCCATCCCTTTATTTTCAAAGTTTAATTTAATTTTTAAAAATGATATCATTACCTTTCTCTCTAAAAACAAAATGACTTTAGAATGCTTTAACTCTGATAATCCCTTCCAATGTGTAAGCTATTGCTTCCTTAGTTTCTGGCTATTGTGTTTTCATTTTATCCCACAAATTATACATTCTTATTATTGGGCTTTAAATCAATGTTTAGATTTACCCACATGATTCTTATTGTTCTGCTCCTCATTTCTCCTGAAATTCAGATCTTCTTTCTGAAACTCCTCCTCCTCCTCTTTTACAAGTACCTTCAAAAGAGTGTGTCAGCTGGAAATTCCATTTTTTGTTTATCCGAGGAGCCTTTAGTCTTTATTCTTGGAGAATAGATGCTTTGGACATAAACTTTTAGACTGAGGAGAATGATTTCTCACAGTATCTTGAAGGCGTTGTTTTACTGTCCTTTGGTTTTTATGTTGTTGAAATGTCAGCTATCAAACTGTTGACCTTTAGGTAATCTGTTTTTTCTCTCCATTTTTAGATGTTTCCATTATCTTGGTATCCCTCAGGCACTATGTTGCTTACAGAGTGATTATTATTATTATTATTATGCTTGGTGTTCACTAGTTCCTTAATCTGAATATTGAAGTGTTTCAATAATGATAGAAAATTCTCTTCAATTATCTCTCTAGATATTCCCTCTTTCCATCTGCTCATCTCTGTCTCTTTATCTCTTTCATGTTTTCCATCTCTTTTAAGTTTTACATTTTACCTACATTATTCAGATCTATCTTCTAATCTACTTACTCTCTTCAGCTTTATGTATATTTTCAGATCTGTCTTCAAATTTACTGAATCTCTCTTCAGCTGTATTTAATCTGTTGTTTACTTCGTCTATCTACTGAGTTTCTGACTGTAGCCATTATGTTTCATATTTAGTACTTTTATTGGTTCCGTTTTGTACCTGCTCATTTCCTGATAATTCCTTACCATCACACTTTCAAAATCTTCTTTTACTTCTTGAAAGATATAAAAGGATTTATTTTGTATTCTAGATTTCTGTGAGTCGCGTTTTACATTTTGTAGCTTCTGCTGACTCTTGCTCACAGTGGCTTATTTCCTAGTGTGGATTGTATTGTTTGATGGTTAACTTATGTTCCATAGAACTTTATCTGTTGAAGCCTGAGTTTAAAGTTTATTCCTCTAAATTTGCCTGGGGATTTGACTCACCTGAGACTTTATTTAAACTAAATTTGAAGTTCTTCATTCCCACACAAGTAGTGTGACTTCTAGTCCCAAGTTCCTGTGAGTATGAGATTTAAGAATTCTTTGGAGATACCCTTTTGTTATGCAGGTCAATCTAGAGCCAGACCGTCTCTTTCAGCAAGACGTGTTTTCTCCCCACCCCACTGCAAGTTGCACCTTTTGAAGTATCACATTTTAAGGATTCTGGCCTTATTTGAGGTTCTCCAATTTGACTTGCAACCTGGCTCAGGCCCCAGGTTTGTGCTCTGTCTCTAAGCAAGTGGCCTATTAAATCCAGGATCTAGGTCACCAGGGTGGGCAGATATCCCTTGCAAAGGGCCGTTTTGAGTGGCTGGACCGCCTCTCCAGATTCATGCTTCCTTGTTTTAGGATCAGACAATTCTCTATACTTGCCAACTACCCCAGCCATGCGTAGGAGATGTTTTCTTTCTATACTGTATCCAGTGTTGTAGGCATTCTGCAGTGAGGACTTCTCCAAACATGACAAGGATTAGAAGAATCACTTAGTCCATGTTTCCGCATTTCTAAAATTTCACTTCTATGTGTGTTGGCAGGATAGTTCATTTCTCCCATTCTGAACATGTCTCCTTCCTTGGTTTCCGTGACCATATTCTTTTCCCTCATTTTCCCCTCTTTTCAAGAAAGATTACACTGTTCCTTCACTTTATCAACCAAGATCAGGCTCTGGGAGTCATCCTTGACTTTTCCTTCCCCTCACACATAGCTGGAGCTGAAACCGGATTGGTCTTCCCTCCTTGTCTCCCTGTCCCCACTCTTCTTCTGTCTCTGCTGTTCCACAACCTTGTGCCCCACTGAATGAATGAATTCAAAATCCTCCCGACTGTACTCCCAGCTTCTGGCGTGTCCTTCATTACTTCCCTTCTATTCTCAGAGGAATTGTTTGATGCGCTCCTCAGTCTTGCCAGCACCTTCTCTCTTGCAGACAGTGGCTCCTACATATTGACTGAACACAGGCTGTATGAGAATGGCTGCCCATTGTGTGCAAACGGATGAGTCCCTGCCTCTTGCTGGATCCATGCTGATGGCAGCCGCGGGGCTGGAGCCAAAGCTGCTTGCCGACGCGAGTCTGTGCTTGGGTTGGCACACCTACTGTAGTACCACCTGTTTATTAAACTGACAGCAAAACTTGGCTACATGCTTAATTAATCCCTTCGAAATGGCATCAGTGTTTACAAAGGATGTGAATTATGATGAAAATATGTAACTCTTTAAAATCCTTCTCTTGGCAATCATTTTACTTGGAGGTGCTGTCAATTTATGGTATCTCTTCAACTTCTTTCATTTTTATAGCTTATGGCATTGAAGCTGGGAGACTCCAGCTTAGGGACCTCCCCAAACCTCAACCCAAAGCTACACACTGAAGATAATCATCAGATGTTTGTTAATAAAAGGATGACAAGGTAAAGACATAAATGAATAAAATAAATTCTTCTCAGTTTTGTGATTAAACAAGTGGGTGCGCAATTGTGAAGTTCAAGCCTATGGAGAAATGAGCCAACATGTGGCCTGAAGGACCATCAGTCTGGCTGTCACCGTCAGTGAGATGAAGGGCATGAATAAGTAGAGGCTTAGTGGTACCTAGCAGCCTGAAGTTGGCCAACTATAAACCTCATTCTCAGAACTCTATAAGCCTCATAATGCTATAAACCTCGTTTTCTTCACCTGGAAAATGTGGGAAACAATGCCTCTTTCAGAAAGTAGCTGTATCAAAAGACATGACAAATATAAAACAATGGTGGAGTGGAGTTCTGACACGTAGTAGGTGCTCAGTAAAAGTGACGTCCTCTCCTTTTCCTCTGCCTTCTTATTATGAGCAATGACCAATAGACTTTTCCAAAGTGCATCTATTCAATGCCCAAATACCTAAAACAGAGTTCCAACATAGAGAAAATAATGTACAGTGAGCGTGTCATCTATACAAAGGCAAATGTTTGGATTTCCAGTCACATTTCTCCAGCTTTTAATTGTATATGCTAACACTGGTTAGACATAGCCCAGGAACTATATTCTGCAGTGAAATGCATTCAATGTCCCTGGTATAATCTGGCAAGGCCTGAATTCCATGTATGTATGTGTATGTATACATGAGTGTGTATGTGTGTATATGTGTATATGTATGCATGCATACATGTGTGAGCAAGTATATGCATATGTATGTGTATATGTATGTGCATGTGTGTGCATGTGTATGCGTAGGTATGTGCATATATGTGTAGTATATGTGTGCATGTGAATGTGTGGGTATGTGTGCATTGTGCATGTGTATATGTGTGTACATGTGTATGTGTGTGCATGCATGTGTATATGTGATGTGAGTGTGCATTGTGCATGCTTATGTGTGTGTACATGTGTATGCATGTGTACAAGTGTATATGTGGATATGCATGTGTATATATGATGTGTGAGTGTGGATTGTGCATGTGTGTGCATGTGTATGTGTATACATGTGTATGTGTGTGTGCATGTGTATATATGATGTGTGAGTATGCACTGTGCCTGTGTATATGTGTACATGTATGTATGTGTGTATACATGTTTATATGTGATCTGTGAGTGTACATTGTGCCTGTGTATGTGTGTACGTGTGTGTATGCATTTGTATATATGATGTGTGTGCACTGTGCATGTGTATATGTGTACACATGTGTATGTGTGTATGCATATGTACATGTGTGTGCATTGTGCATGTGTGTATACATGTGTGTGTGCATGTGTATATACGATGTGTGAGTGTGCATTGTGCCTGTGTATATGTGTACATGTGTGTATGTGTCTATGCATGTTTATATGTGATGTGTGAGTGTACATTGCGCCTGTGTATGTGTGTACATGTGTATATGTGTGTGTATACATTTGTATATATGATGTGTGCACTCTGCATGTGTATGTGTGCACATGTGTATACTTGTGTATGCATGTGTACATATGTGTGTGCAGTGTGCCTGTGTATATGTGTACATGTGTGTATGTGTGTATGCATGTTTACATGTGATATGTGAGTGTGCATTGTGCCTGTGTATGTGTGTACATGTGTGTATGCATTTGTATATATGATGTGTGTGCACTGTGCCTGTGTATATGTGTACATGTGTATGTGTGTATGCATGTGTATATATGATGTGAGTGTGCATTGTGCCTGTGTATATGTGTACATGTGTGTATGTGTGTATGCATGTTTATATGTGATGTGTGAGTGTGCATTGTGCCTGTGTATGTGTGTACATGTGTGTATGCATTTGTATATATGATGTGTGTGCACTGTGCATGTGTATATGTGTGCACATGTGTATATGTGTGTGTATGCATGCTTGCATATATGTGAGTGTGCACTCACACCGACATTTGTTCTCTCATCCTCCAACCCCCCATTCCCACCCGTACAGCCTTCTGGCCCTATTAGTGACAGAGATGACACCTCGTAAAGCTGCTGTCCCCTCACAACTCGCCAAACCATCGTACAGATTTATGGAGTGACATCTGGGTGACTGGCAACTGCTGAGGCTTTACGGGGCGCAGCAGAGCAAGGGCCTGTGGGAAAGTGTGGGGCTGGGCCTTGAGAGGAGCTAAGTCCTCACTCTCAGAAAGGCCTGTGCTTCCTGCCGTGGTCTTGCAGACCGAGGCAGGGGGACAAAGCTAGAGGTCATAACATAACGGGGCAGGACCAGGCAGCATCTGCCCTATCAGCTCCTGACTCAACACCCTTTGCACTGCTCCACTGTAGCTCAGAAGCGCTCACTGCAGATGAACAACTTCATTCATTGCTTTACGATCTGTCCTGTCTCAAAGTAACAGGGGACCCAGCTGAAGCCTTCCCTGATCTCTCACGGTGTGGCCTTGGAGGCGCTCTCTGGCAGGCAGTGGTACCAACAGAGGCTCAGCGGACACCCAGGAGGGCAGGCTAGAGTTCACAGGGTGTTGTTCATGTCTGAGATTCCCACCAGGTCCCGCCCTCTCCAGGTCAGTTCCTCTCCCCGCATCAGGGAGGGGCCTTGTCATCTCTGCATGCCAGTGACTCTGAGCATGGTTCCAGTGCCTGGCAGATGGACCGTGGCTGCTGGTGGAACTGCATCAGCAAAGCAGACAAGCGGGAGCACAGGGTTTCCCTGTAGTGTGGACGGAGCCCTCATCCGGGCCGTGCGTGCCCAGAGCTACCTCCGAGCAGACAGGAGGGAGCTCAGGGGGTTCCCCGGAGTGTGGAAGAAGCCTTCACCCAGGCTGTGCGTGGCCAGAGCTGCCTCCAAGCCTGGCTTGCAGACTCCATCCGGAGGCAGGAGGCCCTGCCCTGGGAGGCTCACTGTCCAGTGGGGAACAAATAGCTCCATAAGCAACACCAGCCATGCGTCCTGTGACCCAGGCAGTGCCAGGCACCGTGGAGGATGGGCAGACATCTCAACCAGTCTTGGGGGTGAGGGAAGGTTTTCTAGAGTAATCAAGAGCCCACTTGAGATCAGAGGGATGAGAAGAGCTGGCTTCAGAGGGAGGAGGGGTAGGGAGCGAGTGCGGACCAGCCAGGCCTGCGGGCTCAGGGCCCCTGCAGGCAGTGAGAGAGCCAGGGTCCTGTGTCAGGAGCGTGGGAAACAGCCTGGCTCAGGCAGCGTCAGGACAGGGGGAGGCAGTGAGAGCGGAGGCTGCAGCGGACCCAGAGCTGTCAGAAGGTCTCACTGTCATCTCAGGAGCACTGGGAAGATTCATGAGGGGGAAGGCGGGGACAGGATCAGTCGTGCATTTGGAAGAATCATTTGGCCACAGTGGGGGCACAGGCTGGAGGGGCAGGACCGGACTTCAGGCCAGAGAGGACACTGGTGGGACAGAACAGGTGCGGCGGCCAGTCCCCACCAGGGGCAGGTGTGTGGGGAAAGGACGGGAGGTGCAGCCGCAATGCGGAGTGGGCTTGGAGGGTGAGGGGAAGATGAGACCCCAGGTCTGCCTGGGCCGTTGGTTTCACTGATTTCCTCTGGGCATGGCTTGCAGCAACAGAGCCCAGGCCCCCTTAACTCCCACCCTAGTGTATTTCATGTCACTCAACACACTCAGGCCATGAGCCTGGACCCTGGAGTCTGGCTGCAGGGTCCCCAAAGTGTGATTGGTGTGGCCAGCACAGGCTTCCTCCCCTTCCTACCCACCCTGATCGACTGTACGAGAAGGAAAGCGCCAGTCCCTTCCTCGCTGAGACACTGCACCATGGTGCAGACACAGAGCGTCTCCGAGACATGCCTGGGACCTGGGAGCCCTCCTCATCATCACTTCTCAGCTCATTTGGAATGCTGAGAGCACAGCGTGCTCACCTCTTCTCTCATAAAGATCCCTGCAAAACTCAGCCACAGGTCCTTCCTCACCTGGAGCCCTGAGCCAGATCAGCACGCTTGCTTGTGGGATCCCAGGGGTTGAGCCTGGTGGTCCCAGCCCCGACTCCCTCCCTCCCGCCCAGGGGCTGCTGTGGGAGACTTGCTGGCACTCCTGTCCCTTACATAACCAGGATTCCTCACTGCTGTGGGCATCAGCCAAGATTCAGGAAGGAGGTGGAATTGGATTGGGATCCTGAAGGAGCCTGGGTAGCAGGCAGCAGCGTGAGGACACTCTGAGGAGCATGCCCCACAGTAAGGAAGGAGCTGAGTGTGAGTGAGCTTCTGCTTATTCTGGGAGGGTGGGTGGGAAGGAGGTAGTGTGGGCAATGACGGAGGGTGACACTCTGAGGTCGCACAGTCACAGGAAGACACACGGGACTTTAGAGCAGGGGGCGAGGTGGACAGCACTGTGCCCAGGGTGGGGGAGCCAACAGGGGATATTTCTTTGTTGAGATGAAACTGGAGCCCAAAGTGGGATGGTGGCAGACAGGCACAGAGGGAAGCGTACAACCATACGCAGAAGAGAGCCTCGAGGTCTAGGTAACCAATCAGGGTACGAGAGGTGGTGCGGACTCCCAGAGGCTCCGAGGCCAGGACCTGAGGCCCGGCAGCATGGGACTGAGAACGGTACCACCTGATGGTGACAAGAAGCTCCCTCTGCTCTGAGTTCAATCATCAGAAGCCTTCAGCACATCCATGGACAGGCTGGACGGAAGCTTCTCCTCCCTGCACCTGAGATTGTGCAAGTCTCTGAAATCCTTTGACATTGTTGGGAAAAGCACTTTCAGTTACAAGGCAGTCATTTTCCAGTATACTTTGTTTGAGATATGGTCACTAGTCTGTGAGCTTCTAGAAATCTGGCACCATATCTCACCACTCCTTGCTCCCGCTGACTCCTGAGAAGCACAGCCCGTCCCAAGTGCTCATTAAGACCTTCCTGAATGAATAAACTATTAACAGCCGCTATAGAAAACAGTGTGGAGATTCCTTAAAGAACTAAAAGTGGAACTATCATTTGATCCAGCAATCCTGCTACTGGGTATCTATCCAGAGGAAAAGAAGTCATTATTCGAAAAGATACTCACACATGCATTTTACAGCAGCACAGTTCACAGTTGCAAAATCGTGGAACCAACCCAGATGCCCATCGATCAACAAGTGTATTAAACAACTGTGGTACGTATATGTACATTCTGGCATATATGGAATACTATACAGCAATAAAAAGGAATGGATTAACAGCATTTGCAGCGACCTAGATGAGACTGGAGACCATTATTCTAAGAGAAGTAACTCAGGAATGAAAAACCAAACATCATATGTTCTCACTGATATGTGGGAGCTAAGCTATGATGACGCAAAGGCGTAAGAAGGATACAATGGACTTTGGGGACTTTGGGGGAAGAGTGGGAGGGGGACAAGGGATGAAAGACTACAAATGGGGTGCAGTGTATACTGCTCGGGTGACGGGTGCCCCAAAATCTCACAAATCACCGCTAAAGAACTTACTCATGGAACCAAACACCGCCTGAACCCCAACAACTTATGGAAAAATAAAATAATTTAAAAAAAATACCAAAAATAAAACAAACCAGTGGCTGGCTTTGCTGTCTGCTCAGGGCGTTCCGGCGTGCCGGCTGTTTGATGTCTCCAAGTTCACTGTTGCGTGCGTGGCCCCGACCGCCAGCAGCCACCTGCACACTTCATTAGCTGAGTCGCTCTCCTCCGGCCCATTAATCAAGCTGTTAAATACAGGACTTAACACCATGCGAAGCCACTTATCTGCCGAGGCCTGGGCTCCGGCCCCTCCGCTTGCCCCTCGGCGGTTGAGGAAATCGTTAACACCTCACCTGCAGCCCCACGGCGCTCCTGCTCTGCACGTTAGTTAACCAGAGCTGCGTGACCCAGGATCTGCTCCCCCAGAGCCCCCCACCCTTACCCACCTCTCCCCGCTCCCCGTTTCTGCAGCAGACATGGAGAGCGTCCACTCACACATGCCCTAAGCTTTGAGACCAGACCCTTGGCTGGGGCGTCAGTTTTGTTCAGGGCTTCGTGGCCTCCTTCAATATCCACTCGAACCAGTGGCTTGGAAGATGCTGCTGACCTGCGGTGTGAAGGGCTGAGTGGATGTGTCTGCATGAGCAGTTAATCCACTGACTCAGCGGAATCACCGAATGTCCCCAGAGGGGTCTCTGCGTGGTCCGGTCCCCCATTTCAGATGAGGATCTGAGGCCCCGAGAGAGCAAGCGTTTGGCAGGATCAGGCCCCTAGGGGCATCTCCTGCTCCCAGAGCAAGGCTTTTCCACCGCACCACAGCAGCCTGCCCAGCCTGGCTGGCACGTGAGCCTGGCTTGTCCCTATAGGGCAGTTGGTAGGAGCTCTATGCGTTCTCCTAAGGGTCCGGTTACTTGGATTGCCTGGTCTGGTTTGCCATGGCCAGGGTGTCAGAGTGTATTTTCCCAGAGACAGCCAAAACACTCTCCTCCATTATGCAGGCTCTTTGGAAATTGACCTTGTCCCTCACCCAGTGAGGGGCTGGAATGCTCTTCCTCCTACCTGGCCCCTGGGCTGGCCCTGGGCTGCCTAAATCAATGGCATATAGCAGAGAGGATGCCCGGCCTGGCCCGCTTCCAGTTCCTGCTTCTTAGAACACTGACTTCTGGCGGCATTCCCTCTCAGTGCACAGCTGCCATGCTGTGAGAGGCTCACGCCACGTGGAGAGGTCACGTGATGACCCCAGTGGAGCTCTCAGCTGACAGCCATAGTCAACTGGCAGCCATGTGCATGCACCATAATGGATGTCCAGCCCAGTCAACCCTTTCGGTAGCCCCATTGGACTGCCCCTGCAGTGAGATGCTTCAAGTGACAGCTGCCCAGCTAAGCCCTGTCAAGCCCTGTGACCACAAGAAATCACTAATTGTCATTGTGAGTCACTGAGTTTTGGGGTGGCTTATTACACAGGGTGGCCCATTGGCCATGCTGGCGGTCAGCAGCTGTAGCCGCACCAAGCAAGTCCTGGTACCCGCAGTAGACTAGGCCATGCTGAACTGGCACCCAGGAGACCTGGCTCCAGCCTGGTTCAGCTAGCGGCCAGCCGTGTGACCCTAAGCAGGTCACTTTGCCCGAGTCTCAGTGTCCTCATCTGTTAGGTGGGCATGTCTCACTCGTTTGGTACGGGTTTTGCCCGACTGTGGTCATTTCCTTATCTCGATTGCTAGAACCCTGGGTTGGTGTAATTTTGAGGCTGGTTAATTTTCCTCTGTTCTGTGACCTCACCTGCATTCTCTTCCTGGACCAGATGAGCCACATGGGTCCCTGGCTCAGCCCAGTAAAGGTGGATTCGTGTGACTCCACAGCCACATACATCCACAGCACTGGGTATGTGGACGCCGGGGTTTCCTAGTGAGAGCTCTGTCAATAGAGGCTCTTTATTTCCCTGGAGCTCCATTTTCTCTCCTATGAATTGGAATTCCACCTGCCTCTCTTCCTTTTCACGTTGAGTCCAAGCCTGCAACTATGCACTTCTGGAATTCCTTTGTTTGAACGTCTTGAAATCCAGAATCTCGTGCTCAGCCATATGTGGGAAGCTCCTGAGACAGTTGAAGGCTCCATCCTTTTCACCTGTAGCTCCTAAGGGCTGTAGCCCCTTCTGATCAGGCAGGACCTTCATTCTATGCCCCTTCCTTGGAGAGGCAGCTGTGCAAGATGAAAAGAAGATGGGAAGTAGGCCTGGAGACCAGGGGATCACCCTGGCTCTGTCACCAGGCCTTGGAGGACCTTTTATCCATAAAGTGACGGAGTCATCAGAGCATCTCCTCAGCTAACATTTACTGTGCATGGAGTTTGTGCAAGGCACCCTGGAAGCTAGGCTTGGTGGTGGGAAAGAAAGATGCCATCCCTGCCCTCATGGCGCTTATGTTCTAGAGGGAGGCCAGCATTCAAGAATTTGTCACCTGTGTAATCAGGCCACAGAGGACAAACACAGACGCTAAGGGAGCAACAGCAACAGGAGGTTGCTCTGACCGAGCTTGGCAGGTGCTGGTCTGAGAACACCAAGGTGTCTGCCAGACAGGTGGAATTGGGCCCATTCTGTAGAACGGAGGGTGGCAGAGGTCAGCCAGGTAGACCAAGCAGCATGTGCAAAGGCCCAGAGGCCTGCAGTGGCTGGAGAGGAACAGGAAGAGAGGAAGGGAGGCTGGCAAGCCAAGTCACTGGTGAGCATCTCCAGCAGCCAAGCAGCTGATGTTGGATTTTATCCAAAGAGCAATCTGACATTTTTGTAGTATGTTTAATTAACATACAGTAAAATTCATTCTTTGCGGTGTTTTATCAAGCGCACAGTCACAAACCTACCACCACAGTCAAGATGGGACAGTTTCATCACCCGAAATGTTCCCTCCTCTTCCCCTTACTGCCACTAACCACTAGCTTGCTCTCTGCTCCTATAGTTCCACCACTTCCAGAATGTCATATAAACGGAATTAACATGCAGTGCAGCTTGGGATCTGGCTTCTTTCACTTAACACCGAACACTGGAGGCGCACTCACACGGCTGCATGGGTCAGCAGTTTGGCCTTTTTGTTGCTGGGTGAGTGGTGCTGCATTGCATGGAAACACCGCAGGGTGCTCATCTATTCCCCAGGTGAGGGACGTCCGGGCTATATCCAGTTTTAACTGTACCCAGTTATTAGGATGAGAGCTGCTATATGCATTCACATACAAGTGTTTGTGTCCATTAGCTTGTGTTTCTCTTGGGCACACGCCTAGGAGTGGGACTGTTAGATCACACAGCAGGTGCCTGCTGGACCGCATTAGAAACTGCCACACTGTTTTCCAAAGTGGCTATGCCACTTTGCATCCCCACCAGCAGCATCTAAGGGTTTCAGTTGCTTCACACCCTTGACAAAACTTAAAACGGTCTTTGTAATGTTTGCCGCTCTAGTGGATGGGAGTGTGGTGTCCACACGCACGTGCCTGAGGCCTTCCGGGCACAAGACCAGGTCTGGTGGCAGGAAAGGCAGAAAGTAGACCCAGTCTCCAGGTGGGTAAGAGGCAGGCTATTGAGCAGAGAGGAGGTGAGAGGACCAGACATATTGTATTGAACAGTTTCAGAGCCTCATTTAACAGACTGGCATGAGGGCTTCTATTTGAGTGCTTGCCTCTGGCCCCCACATGATAAAAGCAGAACTGGTTTTCATTTTAAGGATAGGTTAATAAAGCCTTGGTTGGTTTGAGGGAGACAAACATCTAGGAAAGAGAGAGAAGTGAATGTCTCCAGGTGACTTTGGCTTCCTTCTGCCTGTTCTGAAACACAGCAGGAACTTCATGTCTCTCTCCATCCCGCTCCAGATCCTGGGAGGTCCATTTGCCGAGACACTTCCTGGCCTTGGTGGCCATTTTTTTTCTGTGCTTCATGCTGGAGCAGCCCATCCTGTCCGCATGACGAGTATACCCTAACCCTTCCTTTAAGCAAGCCCTCCGCTACCTCCCCCCCGGCCCAGGGGCTCTAAGTGCACTCTGTGAATCAGACTGAATAAAAATTCAGAATCTGCAAACTCAAAATTCAGCTGCAAGAGCCTGAGTTCCAACCCCACTGAGCTCACTCTAATCAAACAACGAAGGAGGAAATCACAAAGACAGGTACCTTCTCCCAGGCTCCAGAGGGCTCTGTCTCTAGACCACACTCTACAGCTTAACTGGGATTGGCTACTGATATAGTTAGGCTGTGTCCCCACCCAAATCTCATCTTGACTTGTAGCTCCCATAATCCCCACGTGTCATGGGAGGGACCCTGTGGGAGGTAATTGAATCACAGGGGCGGTTACTCCCATGCTGTTGTTCTTGTGCCAGTGAGTGAGTTCTCATGAGATCCGATGGCTTTATAAAGGGCTTTTCCCCTTTTCCTTTGGCAATTCTCTCTCCTGCCACCATGTGAAGAAGGAATTTGCTTCCCCTTCCGCCATGATCATAAGGTGCCTGAGGCCTCCCCAGCCATGCTGAAGAGTGAGTAGGTTAAACCTCATAAACTGAGGTTTATAAGTTATCCAATCTTGAGTATGTCTTTTTTAGCAGCATGAGAATGGATTAATACTGCTAGTAAGACTCCAAATGTAACTTTCCCACGACACACACTGCAAAACATCAGCTGATTTGTTGTAGACATTCCCATGGGCAATCCAGGTAGCCATGTCTGCAGTGGGGGAAATGGTGGTTGTTGCTTACTTAGGTTTTGAACAATGATTCCTTTGAAGGTTCTTGAGCTGTCCTCCACATCACCCCTGCTATCACCAAGAAACTGACACCTTCCGTTAATCTCCAACAAAAACAGCAGGAATTTCAAAACAAGGGGTCCGATTTTCAGCTAACCCTGACTGCCAAGTGACACTTGAGCAGGTTTGGCTCCATGGGAGACGGGGCCAGGAGTGGCCTCTGCTGCCGGCAGACCAGGCCTCCCAGTCTCTGTGATGGATGTTGAGGTGGAGATCCACTGTAGGACGCTTACTCCGGCAGGATCTGCATCCTGAGAGGTCCTGCTGTGACGGAAGAGCCCTAAGAAAATATTCCTTGACAATGAGAGGGTTTGGAGAGGCACATACAGCACTCAGCTGTGCTTCCTATTTTTCAGTGCCAACGATAACAAGGCTGAAGAAAAGAAGTCCAGAGAAACCCTACTCTCCAAAATGCTGTGGCATTGTCAAATGCATCCAATTACTCTGCTGGCACAACTCCAGAGGGCATCCCACCCACCTGTTATTCCTTCTTATATCATGCAGCTCAGGTCATGTTCTCTAAGAAAAGAATACAATATGTGTAATAAGAAAAACACCTTGAGTTAAGAGAAAGACAAGCACTGGAAGGCCACGTGTGGTTAGAGCAGCTCTGGCTGCTGCAGGGTCGCCTTCCGCCTAGTAAAGTGTCAGTGAGATCCCAGGAGAAAGGTAAACACTGTCAGTGGCATGGAGGAACCGAGTAGAAGAACAGACATGCCAGAGCCTGGGAGGAGTGGCCACCCACATGCCAGTTTGCCCTGGCCCCTTATCCACATGCACCCTCCTCTCTTCATCCCTCTAAGAATCCAACCCAGGAAGGAGGAGGGACAAACCCCAAAGTAACAACTTAGCCTTAAGACCCTTGAAAAGGACTTTATTTCCCTACTACCTATTACCTTAAGACTTATTGCCTTAAGACCCTGGATAAAGGGAGAAGAGCAAAATCAACCTTATCCACTGCAGGTGGGATCATAAAATGCTGCAGCCACCGTAGGAAACAGTGTGGCAGCTCCTCCAATGGCTCCACACAGAGTTACCAGAGATTCCACTCTAAGGTGTACACCCAAGAAAAATAAAAACGTATGCGCACACGAACACTTGTATCATGTACGTATGCACCATGTTCCTATGTTCATAGCTTCTAAAGCTACAGCAAGTATTAAGCATCACTTGGCTTCTAGCCCACTTAGTGAGATTACCTCACACTAGGGCCTGTTTGCATCAATTCCTATAGCTAGAGATACTATCAAAAACTTCAAAGGGCAAGAAAAAACAGAACTAAAAAGACAAATCAAGCATCAGAACAACAGACTTGAATTCTTACAGATGGCTGATTGAAATGGTAAGGGCTCTAATGGAAAAAGTAGCAACGTGCAGGAACAAGTCAGCCCTGTAAGCAGAGAGGTGAAAACTCTAAGAAGGAATCAAAAGGAAGTGCTAGGCGTCAAAAGCACCATAGCAGCAGTGAGGAATGCCTTTTGCTGGGCTTATCTGGAGACCGAACACAGCTTGGGAAGAAATCAGTGAGGCTGATAGAAATGTTCATAGAAACTTCCAAAACTGAAATGCAGAGAGAAAAATGAATTTTAGAAAACACAGACTAATCCAAACACTGTGAGGTAATTGCAAAAGGTGTAATATACACACAATGAGAATCCCAGGAAGAGAGGAAAGAGCAGAAGATCTATTTGAAGTCATAGTGGTTGAGGATGTTCCAATGTTAATGACAGACACGAAACCACACATCCAAGAAGCTCAGAGAACACAAAACAGGATAAATACCAGAATGTCTACCTAGGCATATCACACTCGAATTGCAGAAAACCAATGACAAGAAAAAAATCTTGAAGGAAGACAGAGGTTAAAAAAAAAATGGAGAAAAAGAAACATATTACCTATAGAGGAACAAAGAGAAGAACTACATCAGACTCCTCTACAGAACCATGTAAGTAAGAAAAGAGGAGAGTAAACTTTTGGAAGAAAGAAACCACCAAACTAGAATTCTATGTCCAGAGAAATTATCCTTAAAACGTGAAGGAAAAGTAAAGGCTTTCTCAGACAAACAAAAACAGAGGTCAGCAAACCTGCCCTCCACAAAATCTTAACTCTTTCAGGGAGAAGAAAAATCATATAGGTCAGAAATTCAGATCTACATGAAGAAAAAAGTATTAGGAATAAATGAAGATAAAATCTCTTCTTTCCCTTATTTTTAACTGATCTAGTAGGTCATGGTTTACTCTAAGTAATAATTAATAATGCAGTTTGTGATTATAACACAGGTAATTGAAATAGATGACAGCAATGTTGTAAAGGATGAGAGGAAAGAAACTGAGAATACTCGGTTATAAGGCAGCCACACTGCCACGAAGCTATATAGTTATTTGGAAGTGGACTAGATCCATTATAAATGTATGTTGCAAACTCCGTGGCAACCACTAAAAAACGTAAAATATATAATGGACATGCTAAGTGAGGAGAGAACATTTAGTTCTACAAAATGCTCATTTAAAACAGAGAAAGCAAAAAAGAGGGCAAGATTTAAAAATTGAAACAAAAATGTAAATTAAAGAAAATAATTATGAACATGGTAGATATTAATCTAACTGTATCATCAATGATCTCTGTTAATGTGAATGATCTATATATACCAGTTAAAAGGTTGTCAGAGTAGATTAAGAAGCCAGACCTAACTATATATTGTCTGCAAGAAAGCCACTTTAAATGTAAACACACAGGGTTGGGTGTGGTGGCTCACACCTGTAATCCCAGCACTTTGGGAGGCCGAGGCAGGTGGATCACAAGGTCAGGAGTTCAAGACCAGCCTGGCCAACATGGTGAAACCCCGTCTCTACTAAAAACTACAAAAATTAGCTGGGCATGGTGGCAGGCGCCTGTAATCCCAGCTACTCGGGAGGCTGAGGCAGGAGAATCACTTGAACCCGGGTGGTAAAGGTTGCAGTGAGCCGAGCTGGCACCGTTGCACTCCAGCCTGGGCAACAAGAGCAAAACTCTGTCTCAAAAAAAAAAAAAATGTAAACACACAGATAAATGAATGGATAGAGAAACATACACCATGCTAACATTAATAAAAAGAAATGAATAGTACCCATATTAATTTCAAATAAAGTAGACTTCAGAATAAGGAAAATTAACACAGGTAAATTGGGGAATTACATAATGATAAAGAGATCCATTCTCCTAACATTCCTGAATGAGGCAAAATTGATAGAATTATAGGGAAAAACATAGAAATCCACTAACACAGTTGGAGATTTCAACATCCCTCTTTCAGTGATTGATAGATCCAGCAGACAGAAAATCAGTGAAGTAGAGTTGAACTGAGCTACAATTAATCAGCTGGACCTAACTGACTTTTTTTTTCTGAGATGTAGTCTCACTCTGTCGCCCAGGTTTGAGTGCAATGGCATGATCTTGTCTGGCTCACTGTAACCTCCACCTCCTGGGTTCAATCGATTCTGCTGTCTCAGTCACCACAGCAGCTGGGATTACATTTGTGTGCCACCATGCCTGGCTAATTGTTCTGTATTTCTAGTAGAGACAGGGTTTCACCACGTTGGTCAGGCTGGTCTCAAACTCCTGATCTCAGGTGATTCACCTGCCTCAGCCTCCCAAACTGCTGGAATTACAGGCATGAGCCACAGCACCCAGCTCTAATTGACATTTATAGAAAACTTCACTCAACCACAGCACAACAGACGTTTCTCTCAAGCTCACATGGAACATTTACCCAGGTAGACCACAATTCATGCCATAACACACACCTTAACATATATTTAAAAATAGAAATCTTACAAAGTATGTTCTCTAGACACAAGGGAGTTAAACTAGAAATCAATAATTTAAAAAAAAAAAAAACTGGAAAAATCCCAGAATATTTGGAAATCAAACAACCTACCTCTAAACAACGTAGGTGTCTCACGGGTCAGAACACTGCAGATGACATGTGCTACCTAATCCAAGAAGATCAAGATGCTTACAAGAAACAATCCTTTCAATACATCGAGAACAACATTAACTCCAGACACGACAGCAGAGATGTCTAAGAAAACTCACGCTGCTATATGACAAAATACAGTCTGGGAGAAGCCCCAGAAAGGAGCCAAAAGAAGGGGTGGAACCATTCCACAACATCCCTTGCCCAGAAGAAAGTCAGGTAGCTCAGAAGGGAAGCTTCCTTAGAGCTCAGGAGTGCACTGCACAGAGATGAGAGCTAAACCAAACCGTGATTGCCTGTGAGGACTTTGTAGATAAAGACAGTAAACTTGCTGGCAAATAAATAAGTCAGCTAACAAATAAATAAATAAACAACGTGTCAAACAAGAAGTCTAAAGAGAACTATTTTGAAATAAATGAAAATACAACTTATCAAGACATGGGGAATGCAGAAAGCGGCACTCAGAAGAAACTTGGCCGCAGTTAATGTACATATTGAAAAGGAAGAAATACCAAAAATGAGTAACCTAACCTTCCCCCTTAGGAACTTACGAAAAGAAGAACAAATGAATTCCAAAGTAAGGAGAAGAAAAGAAATGTTAAAAATTAGTGCAGAAATCAATAAAATTGAAAATAGGAAACCAAGAAAGAAAATCAACAAAACCGAAAGTGGTTATTTGAAAAGTCCAAAAAATTTGACAAACCTCTAGTCAGGCTAACCAAGAAAACGAAGAGAGAAGACACATGTTATTACCATCACAAACAAAAGAAGAGCATCCCCACTGATCTCATACACATTAAAGGATGATAAAGAAACACTATGAACAACTTGCCCACAAATTTGATAATTAAGATGAGATGCGTTTTATCAGAGTTTTGTAGTTTTGTAAGACAGAAACTAACAAAATTCCCACAAGAAGAAATAAATAATCTGAATAAGCCTATAAATATTTTTAAATGAATGAATAAACGACAATCTTCTAAAAAGACAGCACCAGACCTAGCTGGTTTCACTGATGAATTCTACCAAACCTTTAAGAAAGACCTACTGCCAATTCTCTACAAACTCTTCCAGAAAATAGAAGAGGAAGAATCGCTCTCTAATGTATTCTACAAAGCTAACGTTACCCGAATACCAAAAATAAAGAATTACAATAAACTGCAGATCAATAGGTCCTATGCATAGGCACAAAAATTATCAATAAAACTTCAGCAAATCAAGGCCAGGCACCATGACTCACACTTGTAATCCCAGCACTTTGGGAGGCCAAGGTGGGCAGATCACGAGGTCAGGATATCGAGACCATCCTGGCAACAGCGTGAAACTTGTCTCTACTAAAATACAAAAAATTAGCTAGGCATGGTGGCACGTGCCTGTAGTCCCTGCTTCTCAGGAGGCTGAGATGGGGAAACACTTGAACCCAGGCAGCAGAGGTTGCAGTGGGCTGAGATTGCACCACTGAACTCCAGCTTGGCAACAGAGCAAGACTATCTAAAAAAAAAAAAAAAAAAAAACTTTAACAAGTCAAATCCAACAGTGTATAACATGAATCATACATCACAATCAAGTGGAATTTATTCCACATATTCAAAGCAGTTCACCATTCAAAATGTTTGTAATTCATCACATCAACTGCTAAAGAAGAATGATTGGCTTGGCACAGTGGCTCATGCCTGTAATCCCAGCACTTTGGGAGGCCGAGGCAGGTGGATCACGAGGTCAGGAGATCAAGACCGTCCTGGCCAACATGGTGAAACCCATCTCTACTAAAAATACAAAAATTAGCCGAGTGTGATGACAAGCGCCTGTAGTCCCAGCTACTCAGGAGGCTGAGCCAGGAGAATTGCGTGAACCCAGGAGGCAGAGGTTGCAGTGAGCCGAGATGGCGCCACTGCACTCCAGCCTGGGTGACAGAGCCAGACTCCATCTCAAAAAAAAAAAAAAAGAATAACTATATAATCATATCAATTGATGAAAGCTGTTGACAAAACCAACATCCATATTTATGTTTAACATTTATACCAGAAGTCCTAGCTAGTGCAATAAGACAAGAAATAGAAATAAAAGCTAAACAGATTGAGAAGAAAGAAATAAAACTCTTTATTCTCAGATAATGTGATTGTCTATGTAAATAAATTATCCTAAAGAATCAACAACAAAAAACCCTGGAACTAGTACCTAATTATAACAAGGTCACAGGATATAAGATTAATATGCAAAAATCAATTGCTTTCCCATATACCCAAAATGAACAATTAGAATTTGAAATTTAAAATAAAACAATTTATGTGATTATAAAAACTAAATACTTAAGTACAAATCTAAAAAAAATGTATAAGATCTATATGATGAAAACTACAAAAATCTGATAAAAGAAATCAAAGAAGTTCTAAATAAATGGAAATATAGTTCATATTTATGTATTGAAAGATTCAGTATTGCTAAGATCTCAATTCTTAGCAACTTGAATTACACATTTAGTGCAATCCCAATCAAATTCCCAGTGAGTTGTTTTGTGGATATTAATAAATTGATTAAAGCTTACATGAAAATTCAAAGCACTCAGAAGAGTCAACACAATACTGAAGAAGAACAAAGTCAGAAGACTGACACTACCCAACTTCAAGACTGACTATAAAGCTGCAGGAACCAAGGCAACTGGTATTGGTGAAAGAACAGACAAATAGATCAATGGAATAGAGTAGACCCACACTAACACTGCGAAGGCAATTCGATAGAGAAAGTATATTCTGTTCAAAAATGATACTGGAACAATTTGACATCTATATGCAAAAAAATGTAGACATAAACTTTATGCCTTTCATAAAGGTATAAAATAATTAACTCAAAGTGGTCATAGAGCTAAATATAAAATACAAAACTATACAATTTCTAGACTACCACATAGGAGAAAAATCTAGGTGAGTCTGGGTTTGGCAATGGGTTTTTAGATACAACACCAAAAGCACAATCTATGATAGAAAAATTAATAGTTTAGGCTTCCTTAAAATTTAAAAATTCTGCTATGCTAAAGACACTATTAAGAGAGAAAAAGGCTGAGCATGGTGGCCCACGCCTGTAATCCAAACACTTTGGAGGCCAAGGCGGGTGGATCACCTGAGGTCAAGCGTTCAAGACCAGCCTGACCAACATGGTGAAACCCCATCTTTAAAAAAAACAAAAGTAAAAATTTATATTAAAAAAAAAAAGAGAGAGCGAGAGGAAAAAACAAGACACAAACTAGAAGAAAAATATTTGCAAAATACATAACTTAGAAAGAATAAAATATACGAAGAACTGTTAAAATTCAAATCTAAGAAAACAACTCAATTTAGAAATGAACAAAAGATCCGAACAGATATCTCGTGAAATAAGCTGTACAGATGGTGAATTAGCATACAGAAAGGTGCTCCTATCCATTTGTCACAACGAAATTTAATTAAAACAACAGTGAGAGACCACTGCTCACCTGTTACAATAGCTAAAATCCAAAAATCTGACAATTTCAAGTGCCAATGAGGGTTCAGGGCAACAAGAATTCATGTTCATTATTGGTAGGAATGCAGAATGGTACAGCCACTTTGGAAGGCAGCTGGCCATTTCTTATAAAGCTAAATACAGTCTTATCCCATAATCCAGCAATTGTGCTCCTAGGTACTTACCCAGTTAAACTGAAAAATGTATATCCATACAAAGACCTGCGCAAAAATGCTTATAGCAATTTATTTATAATTGCCAAAAGCTGGAAGAAACCAAGATGTTCTTTAATAGGCAGATGTAAATCAAACGGGTCCATCAACAAAATGGAATATTATTGAGCAACAAGAAGAAAGCCACAGAACTGTGAGGACAGGGAGGGACCCCACTGCGTATTGCAAAGTGAAAGAAGCCAGTCTGAAAAGGCTGTGGTCAGTATTTCTGTAAATCTAAAACTGTTCTAAAAATAATGTCTATTCATTTTGTAAGAAATTTTAAAAAGAGGAAAAAAAGAAACCCACAAACTTTATGGGGAAGTTATAGACTTTCCGAGATGGCATTAGATTGTCCCAGAGCTTGGAACTGGAGTTTGAGTCAATCTTGCTCAACTCCCAGGCGGCTTCTAACTCACACCACAAACTTCTGAGACTAGGCGTTGGCTTTAATGCCCAGTTGTAAATAAAAGTCCGGAAGTGTGGTTACCGTGCTCCTTTTCACCCAAGAAGTCCTCATGACGGCTTCCTTCTGGGTTTCTCAAATTCAGGGCTGTGTTGCCATTGTCAATAGCTCTTACAAGTCCATACCTAGTTCTGCCTTGACCATACACTCACAAGCTCGTCACTAGTGGTGAGACTGCTCAGTGCGTCCTGAGGCCATTCTCCGGCCCTTCCGTTTCCAGTATGCGCTGTGCCTGTATTATTTCCTGGAAGTCTCAAAGTCTCCCTGCTGTTCCCTCAAAAATGCATTTCTCTGTTGTTTTTTGTCAACTTGAAATACTTTAAAGCATGACATACAAACTGTAAAGTACAGAAAATTTTTTTCGATGTTTATAGATATATAGACATACTTTATGTTCCTTTTTGTGAGAAAGGGTCTTGCTCTGTTGCCCAGGGTGGAGTGCAGTGGCACAAACATGGCTCACTGCAGCCTCAGCCTCCTGTGCTCAAGGGATTCTCCCATCTCAGTCCCTTGGGTAGCTGGGACTACAGGCAAGCACCACCATGCCCAGCAAACGTTTTTTTTTTTTAATTATTATTTTTTTGTAGAGACAGGGCCTTGCTATGTTGCCCAGGCTAGTCTTGAACTCCTAGCTCAAGTCATCCTCAAGCCTCAACCACTCAAAGTGCTGGGATTACAGGCACGAGCCACAGGGCCTGGCCAATTTGTACTCTTTATATATAAATCTTAAGAGTATTCATTCATCTCAATGAATTTTCACAAATGAATAAACTCCTTTAACTACCACCTAACTTAAGACAGCCCGGCCAGCATTCTAGCTTTTGTTTTTGTTTTTTTTTTTTTATTTTTTTAACTTGCCAGATGGAGGTAGAATGCATTTTTCTGATCTCTGTTGTTTTAAGTCTCATGCGCATTTCCAATGCAGTCACAGCATTTTCACCACTCCATGTTTTGACTCATTGGCGTCCATTTTAAACGTTTCTGGCTTGCTGCCTACATTGATTCAATGTTGCTTTTTACCAAAACAGAGGAACTGCAGCAAACTTCTTCAATGTATAGCCTTCAACTAAAGGGGGCTGGATTTATTAGTTGGTGCAAAAGTAATTGTGGTTTTTGCACCTACCTAATAATTTCATGTTCCCGATTGCCACATGGTTTATCTTTAAAGCAATTCTGTGCTTTTTGCAGAGGGGAGCTGAGGCTTCATGGAATTGAAGGTGAAATTCCCAGGCCGGCAGGAGAGGTTGTACTGAGAGGGCTCCAGGGGACCCAGCTGCACTCAGCCCGACATTGTCAGCGGTGAAGGGACTTACCTGACCGACCACGGGGCTTGCCTTCCACAGGCACGTTCTCACACTCCAGCCTGCATCAGACTCACCCACAGGGCTCTTCACAGCACAGGCTTCTGGGCCCTATTCCCAGGGTTTCTGCTGCAGTAGGTCTTGGGGTCTCAGATTTGGCATATCTAACAAGTCCTCAGGTGATGCTGGTGCTGCCTTTGGGGAACCCCACTCTGAGAAGCACCGCGCTGCAGGAAGCTGGGTCCCAGCAGTGATGTAGGGAGGAGCAGGCCGTTCTAAGCCTCAGCTAACAGAGCCACCGTCCACTGCTCCTTCTGTCTGAGGTCTCTACTGAGGAGGAAAGGAATTCTTCCCAGAACTTTCCTCAGGGCTCTGGGTACCGCATGGTTCTGGAAGACTTGGGGTAAGGCGTCTTTATGGAGACATTGCATGGGATCATGGCCAAGGCTCAGGTTTTAGGGGCAGGGCTCCAGGCTGTCCACGCACTAGCTACTGACCGGGCAGGGAGGCGGGGCAGTGAGAGCGCGGTGCCTGGCTCACAGCACCTGCCACACTTTGCACACACTTTGGCAGACTTTTCTTCGATGGCAGTACGGGGGTCGTGGAAGGAGTTGTCTTGTGAGCTAAACTGGGCTTGAACAATCTCAGCTGTCCTGAAAAATGGGCAAGGACTGGGAGCCTCATGGGTGTCATAGTAAGTTTGACCCAGTGACTAAGATGAAGTGAACAAGGGGCGGTCCCTCTGCTCCCTGAGTTCACCCTGTTGCTAAGACCCTCATCATATTGAATTTCAATGGCCTGTTCACCTGTGCAGCTCTTCATCTGGACCGGGGTTTCAGTCTCGGCACTGTTGACATTTGGGCCTGGATAAGCCTTTGCTGCGGGGCGGGGCTGCCCTGGGCATTATAGGGTGTTTAGCAGCATGCCTGGTCTCTGCCCGCTGGACACCAGCAGCAATTCCCCGACGTCAAATCGCGACAGCCAGAAATGTCTCTAGACGATACCCAGTGTCTCCTGGGGCAGAATAGCTCTGACTGGTAACTGCCGAGTTAGACTGGGAACTCCCGGGAGGGAGGAACCACACCTTCCATCCCTGCACCTCCAGGACGAGCACACAGTGGGTGCTCACTAAGGGGAAGTCGACTGTATCCAACCTGCCCGGCCAGACAGTCAGCATTTCAGGCTCATTATGACATTTGATTCTCAAAACCACCCATGAGGAAGACTCATGTGAGAGATGAGGAAACTGAGGCACAGCAGGCGGGGCCACTTGCTCAAGAGCTCCTGGCTAGTTAGCAATGGAGGCAGGGCTTGAACTCCACGCTTTGCTCCTCACGGATGGGCCATAAGAGCAGGGCGACACCTCTGTCCCGCTGGCCTCCTCAGCACAAGAGAGGAGCTCAGGCCTGTGTCTCAGGCAGGTCCCAGTTTCTTTGTCCTTCCCACCAGCCTCTCCACTGAGCACATTGAATTCTGCGAGCCGCAGCCTCCCAAGTTCACGCTGCGTTTTGAGGAATGACTTCAGCACTAAAACATGTTTCACATTTAGGGTTAGGCCAGCCCAGCTTACAGCAGGAGCTTACGAGATCTCCAGCCCTTCTGGGGAAGGATATAAAAGGCTGACTTGAATGTTATGAAAGCTTAGGAAAAAAGGAATGCTAATGATCATACAAAAATAGAATGCAAAAGGAAGCTATTGCCAAACTGAAACAGCACTCAGATTCTGGGATAATGGACACATGAATCACAGCAAGGAGAAAAAAAGTGAACTGGCGTTTTCCCCTCTCATCGACGTACTGATGATCGTAAGATAAATCATGTTTGGAGAAGCATCAAGATGATCGGATTAAGTTTTACTGCAGCGTTTCTGACTAATCTTGGACCCGGGCAACCTAATTGAAAACGTACATCTGCACAAAGCTGGAGAGTTCAAAGTCACCGCTGCGAGGCGGGCACAGGCCCGGGGAGCGCCTCCCTCCGCATGGCTGTATCGTACTGAAGACACGGAGCCAAAAACTCTATTTTCCCACCGCGAATTTACCCAGAAACTTTTCTGGATTCGTGGATGACAACCAGACAGTTGTCCGTGATGTGCCATCCCTTTGCCTGGCAGGCTGAAAATCAAGGTAGCCCCAGCTCCAAGCAAGCACTGCTTTTCTTTTTAATGAGAGGAAAAGAGGCAACAATTTTGAAGTGACCTCGCTGTTTGCTTTGTGAAGTGATCTCCCCACTGCTGTGATTTTAATAAGCCTGAAAGTTCTCCTAGGTACCCTCCAGGGAGGAATTTCATTCTTCATCTGCACTCAATGTTCCAGAAATACCCTGCACCCATGAGCAAATCCTAACAAGACTTCCAACTAGACCCTTGGGAGTGGAATTTGCCAAATAAATGAGGTGTTCTAACTGATCTCCTGGGCCAAAGCTGGTTCCTGTGAGGATGCCCTCGGCTGGATGGAGAGGCGGACTCTGTGGTTGGCAGGCTCCCACTTGCATATGCCTGGGCTGAGCTCTGCAGCCCGATGCCCCTCCCACCCACTGAGGAGACCTGGACCATTCCAGAGGTGCCACCTTCCCTCTGTGGCCCCCAGCCTCATGCTTCCAAAGGAGGGCAAGAGGTGACAGTGTGTGTGGGCACAGGGGTAGAGAGGAGGCAAGACAGGAGCTCACTGAGACATGAGGAAGAGGCATAGTGCAGGTGCCAAGGGCCTGGGTCTTCGAGCGCTGGGTAGGAAGCCTGGTTCTTGTCTTTCCCGGCTGTGACACCCTCAGCAAGATACGTAAACCATATGCAACCTCCAGATATCTCATCCGTACACCCGGGTGTTGTCATGAGAAAGGAATAACACGATGTGCTTAGTAAAATGGAATGTCAGTTACATCCACATCCCTGCACAAATGAGTCCACGAAAAGCGTGGCACAAGTGGAATCTAGAGTCACGTGGAAGTCTTGATACATGCAAGAGCATCACGCCTTGCTGGGGCTCTCTCTGTCTCCACAGGACTCGGTGTGCCGCGCAGGCAGAAGCAGTCCCCGCTGCCTTGTCTTTTGCACCTAATGTCACACCGGCATGGAGCGGGTACACAGTAAACATTTGTTAAACGAAAGAAGAGCTTGGCAGGGGCTCCCTTTTCCTTCCACCTCACCCCAAGTGCCATCCTCCGGGGCCCTCATCTCACATCGCTCTGCACACATCTTACCTGGCCCTGTGCCCTCCTGCTACCTACTTGGGACATTTCACCAACAAACCTGGTTTGGATGAAGAGGAGCTGGTCCAGGGCTCGGAAACCAGGCGTCAGGGTTGGTCCTGCCGCCGTCTGCCCGCGTGCTTCCGGGCATATCACTTCCCTGCTCAGAGCCTCAGTGTCCTCGTGTCGTAGCACAAGCTAGCAGCAGAACTGTGGCTCTTGAACTGTCCTCCACAAAATCCCACGTGGTTCTCCCGCCAGAACCTCTGGAGGCCCTCATCTCCGGCACCTCACCCTTCACGTTAGCCAAGGCACGCTACTTTTTCTTTTTCAGTGAACAGTTCCTGGGAAAGATATTGCTTCATTTCTAGGAGAACTTTCGTCCCTCTGGCCTGAGAGGTTCCTCCTCAATTCTATCTGTGCTGCACAGGGCCCAATTTGGGGCCATGAGAGATATGGCGTGTCCCAGAGTGAGACCATTACTTCTTGCAGGACAATGGACAGCCCTGCTTTCTGTGAGAGGCTTCCCCACATCCAGAAGCCGGCCAGGCTCACGTTTCCTTGGGTAACGAGGCCTCCAGAGAGTTTGGGTCTTTCCTACAGGACACAGGCATACACAGAGACGCTGGTCCGTTCTAAACTACCCATTCTAGGCTAGGCACAGTGGCTCATGCCTGTAATCCTAGCACTTTGGGAGGCCGAGGCAGGAGGATCACTTGAGGTCAGGAATTTGAGACCAGCCTGGGCAATGTAGTGAAACTCCCATTTCAACAAAAAAAAAAAAAAAAAAGAAAGAAAAGAAAAAAGCAGCCAGAAGTGCTGGTGCACACCAGTAGTCCCAGCTACTCAGAAGGCTGAGGCAGGAGGATGGCTTGAGCCCAAGACTCTCAGGCTGCAATGAGCAATGATGGCACCATTGCTCTCCAGCATGGGTGACAAAGTGAGCTCCAGGCTCAAAAAAAGCAAATAATAATTTTTAAAAATAATAAACTTTCCATTCAAAACTTTCACCATCTCCTGAACTTTCTCTTCACCACCACCCCAGAACACCTTACCCACGTCTCAGACAGAAAGAGCACCGGTTTGCCCACCCCTTGCCCACACTTCCCCTCAAGTCTTACACTATCCCCAGCAGCAGCGCTGACTCCATCACAAGGTTGAGTGGCCACACGCCTTAGACCGTGCAGGCTACCATAATGAAATACCACAGGCAGAGTATTTATAAACAACAGAAATGGATTTCTTACAGCTCTGGGGGCTGGGAAGTCCAAAGTCAATACGGACTCCATGTCTGGTGAGGGCCCACTTTCTCGTTTATAGATGGCACCATCTTGCTGTGTCCTTACTGGGTGGATGGGACCAGCGAGCTCTCTGGGGTCTGCCTTATAAGGTCAGTAATGCCATTCATGACGGCTCTGAGGTAATGCCCTCCTGAGGTAATCACCTCCCAAGGTTGCTCTTTCTAATACCATTGCATCGGACATGAGGTTTCAACATGAAACCTACATCCGGACCATATAGATTTGGTCAATGTGAAGATGGTTTTAGACTGTTTACGACTTGCACTAACAGCGTAAGCAGCAACATCATAATATCGGCTTCCCTCATCTTTGGATGATACCAAATTGAAGAAGCCAGACGACAGACATGGCAGTGGGTTGCTCCATCCTGGGATAGCTAGCTCTCAGATACAACAAACACCTTCATAGCTGCAGCTGTGCCCTAAGGGGGGCAAGTGGAAAGTCCTACCTCTCACTGGAACCAGAGAAGTGGACGAGACAGTGCCTTGTGGCAGCCACTCACAAGACAGGGAGCCTCTGATAGGACAGGGAAGTGGATGGAAAAGGACCTGGAGATGACCCTCACAAGACCTCCCTGCTTTCGGAATCCCAGGAAGCATCACAGGGTATTCTGCTAAGACTTGGGTCTGACTGTGCTGAGGCTCACCTGCGCGGGGATGCCCAAGAGCTCCATGGCGGAGCCCTTCCCTACTCTCCTCCTACCTTCCTTCTTGTTGAGGACAAGGTGTCTGCCCTCTCTTCTAAGGAGAAACTCACCCTGAGAGCCTTGAATTTACTAAAACTCTCATTGAAAACCTATTTAATCAATGATCACCTCTCTCTTCTGAATCTCCCTCCTACCCAGCCCCTTAGCCATAGTACTTGAATACACTTCACACACACACCTACCTTAACAAGCAGATAATCCACCAAAACATATACTTCTAAGTCTCCCCTGGCTCCTGACGCTTTCTGGTCCTTTCTGAGTAAACTCTCTGCCCGTCCCCTGGGTGAGTTCATTCACACCGCAGGGTCCAGCTGCCCTCTTTTTGCTGAAAATGCCTAACCTGACTGCTGCCCCGTCCTCTTCCAAGCTGCTGCCATGGAGCCCTTGCTGATGGAGGTTATCCACCTGAACGCCAGAAAGGCATCTCAGATCCCGTGAGTCTGGGCAGCAGCTGCATCTCTGCCCCTTGAGCCTGCTGCTCTTCCTGTCTACACCTCCAAAGCACACTTACAGAAGCCGGAAATTCGTCAGACAGCCTAGACATGCTTCTCTTGTATCCCTGACATCTAATATTTATTTGGGGACTATGCCTTGTTAATTCTTAAAGATATCTCTTCTTTTCCCTGTACTTTCCCTAGTGTTATCACAGTTTTTGCATCAAGATATATAACCTCATTAGCAGGTTTCTTTTGAAAGCTTAGTACTACATATGTTTGAGTACTAATCTGTACTACATACTGAAGTGTTTTATTAACTATTACTAGAAACACAATGTCTGAATAGTCCTATATCTCTTTGAACTGTTTGAACTTATAACTAAGGACTTTCCCTCTAAGAAAACAGCAGCCTTAATCGTTTCACTAGAAATCTATCAAATATTTAGGGAGCAAATACCAGCCCTCTTAGACAAACTCAGAAAACAGAAAAACAGGAACACTTCCCAACTCATTTTAGGAGGTCGGTATTATCCTGAAACAACACAGTAACAAAAAGATACGAGAAGAAGAGTACAGACCGACTTCTGTCATGAACGGGAATTCAAGGATCCTTCACAAAATCACGGTGAAAACAGTAATGAGATATTTTTAAATGATAAATACAAGATTATTTCTGCAGATAACCCACTGATACATCAGGTAAGGTGCAGTTTGTCTTTGAAAGTGCACATTTCAAGCTACCAATTTGAGAAGGAGTCTGAGAAAGAGAAAAAAGAGCCTCTGACATCGGCTGCAGGCCGGACACTCACAGCTCAGCCTCGGTGTTCCCCGCTGAATATAGGCAATCTTGTAGAACACAACAACAGAACGAGATGGTTTGGCTGTGTCCCCACCCAAATCTCATCTTCAATTGTAGCTCCATAATTCCCACGTGTTGTGGGAAGGACATGGTGGAGATCGTTAAATCATGGGGATGGTTTCCCCATGCTGTTCTCATGGTAGTGAGTAAGTCTCACAAGATCTGGTGGTTTTATAGAGGAAACCCCTTTCACCTGGTTCTCATTCTCTCTCTTGCTGCTGCCATGTGATACATGCCTTTTGCCTTCTGCCATTATTGTGAGGCCTCCCCAGCCACATGGAACTGTGAGTTCATTAAACCTCTTTCTCTTTTTTTTTTTTTTGAGACAGAGTCTCGCTCTGTCATCCAGGCTGGACTTCACTTGAAGTGAGCACAATTTCTGCTCACTTCAACCTCCACCTCCTGGGCTCAAGTGATTCTCTTGCCTCAGCCTCCTAGTAGCTGGGATTACCGGTGCCTGCCACCACATCAGGCTAATTTTTGTATTTTCAGTAGAGATGGGGTTTCACCATGTTGACTAGGCTGGTCTTGAACTCCTGACCTCAGGTGATCCTCCTGCCTCAGCCTCCCAAAGTGCTAGGATTACAGACGTGAGCCACACACCCTGCCAAACCTCTTTCTCTTTGAAAATTGCCCAGTCTCAGGTAAGTCTTTATCAGCAGTGTGAAAATGGACTAATACATCAGACGAGTCCTTTCATTACCATGGTAAAGTGAGGCAACAAACAGCACCTCTCTGGAGGCTTATCTAAGCAGAAACAACACCAAGATCACATGGAAAATACCAAAACATCCCCTTCTCCCATCTAAGAGGAACGGCAGGTGCTTCCTTACCCATCACAGCCTCACCCTGACTTTCTTCCCCTGCGTAAGATTCCTTAGGTTACACAATCAGAGAATTACCTCTGCAGAGAAAAGTCCCACTTCCTTAAACTCTACCCCCAAATCCCTAGCACAAGCCCAGATGCCGGTGACATATATTCTTCTTTGTTACACTGAGCGATAAATCCGACTTGCCTAACTACCGATGTCTACTCAGTGGTCTTCAATGCTGGAGGGCGCTGAGAAATTCAACTATATTATTTTTCGTTGCTTTTCATCCACTTCATGTGGGAAAAGCCCTTCATACTTTGATATATTCTTCTCTATTTGTGTTTCTGTCACCTTATATTTCTAACAGTTTTAAAGCCACCTATTATTCAGTCAACAAAGTTTAGCACTTTCTTATATTCATGAGTTTTATATTCTATGATAACATGAACTTTTTTCCACGTGATGCTTTTCAAATACTTTTAAAACATTAATTCTTAAATTTTTGCTTTCTTTTTTATTTGTGTCAGCTAGATGCTCTTTTTCCCCACTTTTCAATTTTTCCTTTTACGTGTCAATACATTTTAAGTATTACTTTTAAGCAATCCCTTCTCTTCCTCCTTGTATTATTTCTTGATATGATGTTAAGCATCCGTTTGCTTGGCACTATTTGGTTCATTTGATGTTTACAATCCACGAAGGCACAGCTACGATCTCCATTTTTTGGTTGAGATAAGTAAGTAGCAGGGCAAAGACTCACAGCTAGGCAATAGCCAACTCAGATTCAAACCCAATTTACCTGGTTCTGAAGCTTTTGCTATGTTCCATGCTGCCTGAGATTTTTTTTTTTCACCAAATCTGAGATTGTCTGAATTTTGATTAGGAAGAGTGAAATATCTATTTATAATTATAATGCTATTAAGACATTAAATCATTTGGCCAAATTTCCAATTTGTCTTTGGATAAATTGCCTTTGCCAAAAGGCCTTTGTCTTTGGGGCAAATTGGCCAGTTGACAAATTGCCAATTAGCCATTTTATTTGTTTTAATTTCCAGCTTTCTATATCCTGCGTCTTCTAAGTTGTTTGCCAGAACAATGCTGAGTTCATCGTGGATGCTCAGTCATTATCTGTGGAACCAGTCACTGCTCGACAATGGTATTGTTGCTGACAATCACACTTCAGAACAAAAACACTTCTTTTTATTCCCCCCCATATAGAATAAATCACTTGGCACATTTCTCATTCTTCTTTAATTATCCCTGCTCTTTCTCCATCTTCTGTAATTTACCCAGACTTAAATATCCAGACTCTCTATTATCAAGTATTTTTCTCACGTAAAGTACACTCATCAAATTATTTTCATCTTTGTCCTTCAATTTTATAATCATCTTTGCTTCAGTGTTTTTCTGTTCCTCTCTAATGCTGACTAATTTCGATGCCCACCTCTAGTCCTATATGAGGACTTTTCATTTGTGGGTTGTTGACTTTTATTTGTCCCTCAATGGTCTAGTGCAGGTTTAGAGAAACTCAGGAACAAAGAATGGTCGTGCAGTGTCAGAGCCTTCATCTGCCTGAGAACTGCTTCTTGTTTGTTTTCTTTTATATATATATATATATATATATATATATATATATATATATATATATATATAGTTTTTATTGCATTTTAGGTTTGGGGGTACATGTGAAGAACATGCAAGATTGTTACATAGGTACACACATGGCAGTGTGATTTGCTGCCTTCCTCCCCATCACCTATATCTGTTATTTCTCCCCATGCTATCCCTCCCCAACTCCCCACCCCCTGCTGTCCTTCCCCTTTTTCCCCCCGACAGACCCCCCTGTGAGATGCTCCCCTCCCTGTGCCCATGTGTTCTCATTGTTCAACACCCACCTGTGAGTGAGAACATGTGGTGTTT